>CAUYPK010088325.1:0-59469 GCA_963574355.1 Loris lydekkerianus | reverse complement strand
CTCTTTCTGTTTTCTTGATGAAGGCTTCCAATGCTATAAATTTCCCTCTTAGGACTGCCTTTGCAGTATCCCACAGGTTTTGAAAATTTATGATTCATTGTCATTTTGTTCTAAAAATTTGGTGATTTCCTTCTTAATCTTGTCTTTGACCTAGCTATTATTCAGCCTAAGATTATTTAGCTTCTATGACTTTGTCTGAGTATGAAGATTCCCATTGCTGTTGAGCTCAACTTTTATTCTATGGTGGTCCAAGAAGATGAAATTTGCTGAGGTTAGACTTGTGTCCTGGGTTATGGTCTATTTTGGAGGGTGACCCATGGGCTGATGAGAAGAATGTATGTTCTGTTTTATCAGGATGAAATGTTCTGTAGAGGTCCATTTGTTCTAGGGTCAGGTTTAAGTCTAACATTTCTTTGTTTAGTTTCTTCTTGGAGGATCTATTCAAAACTGTAGATGACATTTTAAAGGCATTGTTTGGTGCTAAGAAAGATCCAATTGAAACATTGAAAAATGCAGTAGAATACCATGCTTTTGGCAACATGCCTGAAAAATGCTTTCTTGCTTTTCAGCCACTTATTGCTGCAAATCTACTTTTCCTAACCTAAATCAAGACACCCTTAAAGTAAAAAATGACTGATACCCATCTAGAGGATCAAGAAACTGTGGACCTCCATGTTGCAACTGAATATTCAAATCCTTTCCAACACAACGCAGACACAACAAAGCCATTAAAAGGTTAACTTTAAAATTAACAAATGGTTTTCATTTTTTTGGAATTAAGTACATAGTAGTTAATTATCACAAAATAACATACCTTTTTGAGTATATTTAATTGAAGGTTCTTGAATGTGAGCTTTCTTGATTACATCTAAATTAATATCGCCTTCCAACATGAAAAGGTTTCCACCTCTGGTCTGAAGAACTCATTAAGGAAGAGAAGGGCTGGAGAGGTCTATTACAATGGTCTAGATGACAGAGGACAATGGAGATTGTCAGTGAAGATGAAAAAAAGCACACCATGCAGACTTGGCAGAGAAATGATCATATTTTTGGTGTTTTATGAAGAGTAAAGTTTAAAAGTTTATGGAATTCTACTTTAAACTTTATTAGTTACATATCTATTTTTCCATGTGAAAGCTCTGCCTATTTGTCACAGCCTCATGCCAATGACATGGCAATGATTTGCAGAGAATGGGAAATGGCAGTATCTGGAGAACTCCAAAGATCTAAACAGCAATTGTGAGCAACACACCCAGGTGTGTCTCTGCTGCCAAGGAAGCAGTGGAGGTCTCACTGGAGACAGGTTACAGTATCTCTCACGCCACATAGTTAAATCAGAACACAGGTGTTAAGTAGGCAGAGAAAAGTTATGCTCATAAGGAATTGCAGGACTTTGCTATCTATGTCTCAGAAATCTGGGAATCATTCATTCATTCACTCATTCATTCAGCAAATACTACTAAATGTCTACAGTGTATCAGGCACCATTCTCAATTCTGGAATTTCAGTGGTGAGCAAAACTTCAAGCATGGTCATAACCCTGGAGGTATTTATAGAATCTAGAGGGAGAAACAGAAATTTTTTTTTTTTCAAAGAACAGTAAGTATATTCTTACTGTTCTTAATATTTTTAATATTAATATTAAATCATAGCTGTGTACATTAATGCTATCATGGGCCACCATACACTGGTTTTATAAACAGTTTGACACATTTTCATTTTCATCACACTGGTTAACATTGGAGAAACAGATGTTGATCAATCCCATAAGCAAAGGAAAAATGGCCACTGAAAAAAGTGCTATGAAATAAAGACCCACAATACTGTGAGACCAAGGGTTGGAGGATTTGGCCCAATTAGGAGGTTTTTGAAAGCTTCTGGAAGAAATGAATCTTATACTACAATTTGAAGGGGTAAAAGGAGGTAAGTAAGCAAAGATGTGGAGAAGAGAGAGGGTTCTAGGTGAGAGAACAGCATGTGCAAATGCCTTGTGGCTATAGAAGCTGTTGTGACTGGATCAAAAAGGGCAAAGGGGTGAGGAAAGGGGTCAAGGCCTGAGAAGCCAGGGCTAGACTACACTGGGCTTGTGAACCACATCAGGGGTTTTCTTTACCTTTGTTTATTATGTTTAAAATTGAATCACATCCTATTATCTCCTCTATATTATTTTTAACATTACTTCCTACTCTATTTATGACAAATATTATTCATGTGTAATAGATAGTAGTGACATACAAAATTTTAAGAAATATATTTAAGATTAAAAATTAACTTGATATAAATAAAAATAGTAAGTTAGTAGCCATACAGATGGTAGGCAGAACTGGCAAAAATTGCAAATCTGGCACAGAGATGCAATGGAATGCATGTGGGTTCCTGGAGAAAGCGGATCTGGAGGTGGACCCTAGCTACTTTACCACCACAGGTGCTGTGGTCTTGGTGCTGAGTATCAGTTTTCTTGCCTGTAAAATGGGGATGGTAGTATCTGCTTTAGTGGGTGGTTGTGATGAGTAATAAAATTTTGCAGATGGTTCTAATAGTGCTTAGCACATCATACACAATCAGTGAATGTATGTGCTTCTAGGGAAAATAATTTTTCAGAAGCATGGAGGAAAATGCTTGTGGTATTGGCAGCGGGAGGTTGAGGTTGGTTTGACTATTTAAAAATTCTTGGTAAGAAGTGATGCATATTTAATATAGGAAGGTGGCAAGAAGAGGAAGGTCCATGGAGGAGGTTAACTTGAACTAATGCCTTCAAAGGATGGCTTATCTGCTGATTGATCAAAAGGTAGAGAGAAAAAACACCCACTGCAAGAAGAATTCAGAGAGTGAGAAAAGTGCAGAAGTGAAAATTCATAGCCATGTTTGGGGGAGTGGAGAGGTTTCAATTTTGGTCACAGTGAGACATAGGTCTAGAAAGGCAGGTGAGCTTAGGGCCATATTCTGCAGTTTTACTGGCAGGGCAGAGAGTTGTGATCAAAACAAGAGAAAAATCCAGCACTAACAGTGGTAATGACTTATATCTGTCCAGTACTTATGATGTGTCAGGCAATGTTCTAAAGGCTTTTAAATATTAACTCTTCCTGCTTCTATCAAACTCGCTACTGCTTACAAAGTATCGTTTTCTACAATTCATAGATGAACAAACTCAGGAAGAGGGGGTTAAGCAGCTTGTTCAGGTTGTGTGACTTATCCAAAGCTAATAGTTAATATTAGCTAGTAACTAAAAGTTAATATTGATTAATAGACTTAATCCAAAGTCTTCTGAGAAGCTACGGTATGGGGAGGGGGGCGATGGTGGAGGAGGAGGAGTCTGCCGGCAGGCGGACTAATGCAGAAACCATGGCAACATTCCAGTCAGATTGCTAGAGCTGGACTAGGCTGGTAGAGTCAAAAACCCACTCTTCTTTTCTTTTTGTTTTGAGTGATCACGACCTACTCAGCACCAATTGTTTCTTGCATGTTTTCTTTTGGGCAGAATTCTCCAAATCCACTGTAAAAGGTCTGATTAAGAGGGTCTGATTAAGAGGGTCCTTAGGGAAATTTTCTAGAGGTTTGATTCTCACTGTGAGTTAAAACCACTTCTCTTGAATAATCCACACTCTGAGCAGTACTGGATATTGAAATATTTTCCCCATCACTTCTAGTTCTACATGTAATAATAAATGACTACCTTCTGAGGAGGAAGGTTTTTGTTAAGTAAAAGGCCTGTCAATACTTTGAGAGTCTATATGGATTTAAATGTGAACTGGGCTTTGCTAGAGCAACTGGAGAAAGCTGAATTGCTTAGCATGAAGGACAAGAAGAATTAGGGACTGAGAATTAGGGACCTTGGGTGCAAGTGAGGGAGAGAGGGGAAGGACGAAGGAGAGCTTTGGGGCTATGGAGTGAGTGACCAAAGAATTGTGAAGATCAGTAATGCGCAATGTTTGCTGTGAAATGGTTTGTATTTTTGTAATGAAAGTAAAGTACACAGTAAAATCTGCTTTATTCACTGGGTTTTTTCCTCTACTCAGTACACTGCACATTTTTTAAGAAACAATCCTTATAAATATGGGAACTTGATTTTTGACAGTATATATATATTTCTGTTCTTTGATTTTTAATATTTCCATCTTATATTTTAAGTGTGTCTCCACAGTTATATATGAGCATGTAATTGGATTTTAATTTTCAATAGAACATATATATATATAAATAAAAACATTCATTGAAACTGGAGAGTCCAGTCTATTTTACTTTATAGTGATTGCTGATATATTAATATATATGGTATCTTATGTTTTCTTCCTATACTATATTTTCTGTTTATAATTTTTTTCAAACAGTCTCCATATTTTTTCTTTTTAAAAAATTGTGTAAATACAGCTAACATAAAATTTATCATCTTAACCATTTTTAATATTCAATACTGTTAAGTACTTTCACATGGTTGTGAGACCAATTTCCAGAAATCTTCCGTTACTATGTATCTACCTAGAAGAAAAGAAATTATTTTACTATAATGAGTTTTTGCACTAGAACATTCATTGCAGCTCAGTTCACAATTTCCAAGATGTGGAATCAACCCAAATGCCTATAAAAACATGAATGAGTTAATAAACTGTGCTATATGTATACCATGGAATACTATTCAGCCATAAAAAGATAGAGACTTTACATCTTTTGCATTTGCCTGGATGGAGTTAAGAACATGCTTATTAGTAAAGTATCAAAAGAATGGAACAGCAAGTATCCATGCATGCAATCCTAACATGAAATGACTAGATAAGCAACTACACCCCCACTAGAGAGAAAAACACAATTAAATTCAAGTGGGAGGGAAGGGCAAGGAGGGAAAGGGAAGATAGGAGGGGGGTGGGGGATTGGTAAACTCTCACTTAATGGGTACAATGTAAGGGTATACAGTATACCCCTTGGGTGAAGGGCTGAACTATGACTTGAATTTTACCTAACAAATGTAAATGATATAACCTAATCATTTGTACCCTCATATTAATATGAAATAAAATAAAATTAATATAATGAGAAAGAACTTCTAAAATGTTCTCATTTTTCACTTTTGATATTTTGTCCAGGATTTTCATTTCAATAACAAGAATTATTCAGGTCATTTAACTCTTTATATAGGTAGATGTGTACTCTGGGATTTTTTAAAGCACCACAGTATCTCAGCATAAAAATCATTATCTCATATTCCTTTCTTTGTTATCATTTCTGTTTTGTTCTATATTTATGTATATGTATATATATATATGTAATATACAGACATCACATATATATTGTGTTGGTGTTAACTTCTGAGTGTAAGAAGGGATTGTGGTCCTTTAATTAACAGACTTGTGAAAAAGCCTTTTTCTCTTGAGATAACATTTCAAGAGAAAATTAAAAATCTTTTCTTGTGATACAACTGAGGTTGAGAATAGTCTAAAAACATAAAATTAAATATAAATTTAATTGCATGTTTTAAAAATGTGATGTAGTTTTTAAATTTACACCTGTGGTATATCTTAGAATTTTATCTATTTCTATGATTGTTTTTATAATGACTTTGATAATATAATGTCTCTTATAGACATGCAGAACTCAACATTTTAATGCAGGTTTTTTCCCTATATAATGTAGCTAAAACTTTCCTAGCCTTGTTAAATAGTTCTCAGGTGAACATAACATGGTGCAATCCTGGTCTGAACAACTGTTCTGTATGTTCTTAAATTTCTTTCTTTGCTCATGGTATTATCTGGCTCACTCTGCCTGCATCTCCTCCCTTTGGCCACAGGATTATTAATAATATACCAAACTCTAACAGATTCATTGTCTTAAATTGTCACGATTTTTTTTCCCTATGTAGCCCTCAAGGAGTTCAATATGCTTGTATTTGTCTTCCCAAGTGAGTGAAAGCAGAAACTGTATCTTACTCGTTTCTGTGTCTCCTCTTTGACCTCCTTCCCACTAAATGGTTTATAATTTAGTGCTTACTCAATATATACATATATACACAAAGGGTGCCAAAAATGTATTCACATTTTAAGAAAGGCAAAACTGTACTAAAATTATAATACTCAAATCACTTTTGACTTCTGCAATTATAAGAGATCAAAGATACAATATAACAAACATTTTCAGTATATATTATTACAATTTTAACAGTTCTTTTCTTTTTTTATTAGATCATAACTGTACATTACTGCATTTGTGGGATACAATCTGCTGACTCTATATACAATCTAGAATGTTCACATCATGGGACCTCACCTACTGTGTATTCTTAAAATGTGTCTACTTTTTGGGGCACACTCTGTATGTGTGTGTGTGTGTGTATGGAAAAATAGGGGAAAAAGTCACAATCCATGTTTTTGCAGAGAGGTTAAATCTGCTGTTGAGGCTGCCTGGCTTTCTTTTAGGGTGTGAGACATCTGAGCAGGGCTCAGGTGGGCCTGGTTGGTGTTCAGAGCCTGGCACATCATTTAGGTGCTGTCAGGCCACTTGGCCAATCTCTCAGATTATCTCTCCCTTAGGCCACCTGGCTACTAAGGCTCTGGTCCCCTAGTAGGCTACTCAAGCCTGCTAGGAGACCAGAGTGTAGATAAATGGGACCTGGCCACTGCAGGAGTCCAGGGAGTAGGTGATGCCTTGCCAGCTCTTTTTGTAGGCTGTGTGGTCCTAGAGAAGCTACAGGCCTGAGCTTCTAGGAGGCTCCCATCCACAACCCCCATCTAGGCAGCTGCAGCTCAGAGACTCTTCTCTGCAGCATTTTGTTCCCTCCAATTAACTGTGCATAACAACGAGTGAAACCAAGTGATTTAAGTAATAATTTATCATATTCAGTTCACCATTAACAGCCATCTAGTGTTTCCTTTGCCCTTTTAAATGAGTCTTTGTTCTGATGCTTGGCACTTCTGTGTATTCTGCAAGCTTTTAGTGAGTGCCTCCTCTCTCTCCCTCCCTCCTTCCTCCTGCCTTCCTTGAGCTCTGAAGCACAAGTGTCTTTCTGGAAGCTGCTGAGCCATCTTCCATCTAACATATTTTGTCCCAGTTAATAGGGAATTGATTGTTAATACATGAGCATGAACTCCAGGCTGGGTATTGGGAAGAGGAGACAGTCTTTGCCTTGGACCAACTTTCAGTCTCACTGGGAGGTGATGCTCACCTAGCATGAAACAGGCCAAGGAACAAGGAACAGGCAGCACAGTCAGTATACATGGCCCTGTTCTTAGGGCCCCACATAGGCCAGATCTTGCAGTGAGAAAGGCTCAGTTCTCAATGTTGGTGTGAGTTTGGGGAAGAAGAAACAGAGAGGGCAGCTCTTGCAGGGGTGTGGTGGGAGTTCAGGGGTGGATTTTGGAATAAGCCCACAGGGCAAGAGGGCAGGTGAGGTCAGGACAGGGAGGTGAGCCTTAACCAGGGCGGGGTCCGGTAAGGAAAGTCCTTTTCCTGCCTGCTTGCTACTTTGTCTCCTCTGTGGGATCAACTGGCCTGTAAGCTTTTCTTTCTTAACCTCATGGTTTCTGGAGTGCAAGGAGCTCAACTTGCCAGAGGAAATTAGGAGGTGACCCCAGCCAGGTCTGCTTCTTTCACGTCTTTCTGCTGGTCCCCGTGCATGTGTATGTAAATGTCTGAGTGAGGGGGAGTGCACGTCGTGTGTGTGTGTGTAAGTGTATGAGTGAGGGTGAGTGCACATGTGGGTTCTCAGGGGCCCAGGTCAGACTCTCAGGTTTCTAGATTTGAGGCTGGGGTGGTGTAACAGGACCACAGCAGTAGGGACTGTAGTTTTGAGTTGCTGAGGCCGTGAGACCCTGGGCCTTCTTCAGGGGCCATGGTAGCAGCTTTGACCTCACCTCAAGGTCTACTGGGTTCCCTGATGGTGGACCTTCAGAAGGCCTTCAGAGGGGTTGAGAGAGTACCCACTTTTTGAGCAAGGCCCCACAGCCCATGTGTCTTCTCAGAAGGCAACACCATTCTGGATGTTGTGAAGGAATCCTGCTAGCCTTCCAAGGAGCTGAGAGGCTAATAGTCTGGATTGCCCAGGCCTCAGATCACATAACCCAAAGAGAGTAGGCTAAGGAGGCATAGCCTGCAGATGCACCCCAACATGACAATCTTCAGCTGTCTATAAACAAATACACACACACACACACAAACCCCTCAATGCTCTTAAGTACAGTGACTTAAAAACCAGGCCCCAAGAAAAAATATTAACTAAGATTTTCAGGATCTGTTTTTAATTTCCAAAAGTAAGTATAAAATCAATAGCAAACTAACAAAAAACAGTGTTCCCTTTAATTCCAAATTATGGCCATTCAATGAACTGAAGATAAATTTCTTTACTAAAATTTCTTTTGGAGAGGGTATATGTTTGAAAGAAATACTCAGATGAATTGCTTGAGATGGATGATACAATCCCAAAGCCATGAATACAAAAAAGAAGAGGGGGGCATCTTTAAAACTGTCATGGTCACAGTGTTGTAAGAAATTTGTCTCATTCTTGAGAGGAAAGATGATAGGAAATTGAGGTGAATAGAAAGACTAAGAGTCAAGTAGTGTTAAGGAAAGGCAAGAGAGATACCCCATCGTGCCATGGGTTGTACAGTAGAAACTCCCTCTGTTGTTCCCCTCCCCATAGAAACATTACTAAGATCTACATTGCCCACTAATGCTTTCCTGTCTTAAAGGCCAGAAGCCAGGGGCTGCAGGAAGGATATAGGTGACAGCAGAGAGATAGATGAAAGGGAACATTCTATAGATGGCCACAAGGTCAGGCATTCCTGGGAATTTTGATTGGGTCACCTTACAGGGGAGGTAAGTTGGAGGCTTTGTGTTCACAATTTTAGAAGACAGAGAACTTAGTCTCATTAAGATCAAACTTTGGTGTTAAGCAGTTTACCCAAGGTTGTGTGAGGAGCTGATCCTGTGACACCCAATCATCCTGCTTCTGAACTTGAACATCAGTTATCAAACGTTATCTCTCTTCCTACATGCATTGTAAATTCATCTTCAGATGCTTTTAAAATTGCTTCAGAAATACCAACATCCACTTCTGCCTGGTCATTAAAAAACAAAGAAAGAAAGCTGGAATGATTGAATAAGTGGGGCATCTTGAAACAATTCAGCCTCAACTCTCCCTAAGACACCAACCTGCAGCCCCTGGGTCCTGGGGCCTAAAGAGGCAGCTTCCCAACCAGCTCAGATGGGTGTGTTTCTTCCTATCTCTGCAGCTCAACTCCGATTGCCTGGCTGGGTGTATTCCTTCAGGAGAGACCTTGCAGATATGTTGATGTCATGGCAGGCCACTGGGATTTTATTTGCTGCTGAGACCTGTTCCTCCTTTTTCCAAACTGGAGGGTGCTGCTCCTTTAAGAACTTTCCTTACCATTTCCTCATCCTTCTTCCCCAGTCAAGGCAAACCAACTCCAGAATAATGAAGCAAGGGTAAATTGAGAAAATATTTGAAACCTATTAAGTGTGGCAACAAGTTTATCGTGACTCTTAAGTTAATTATATCCTTTTTGACTTCCAGCCAGTCCCTTCTCTGAGCTTCCATGTAGACTTGGCCACCTCTCCCAGCTTCAGCCTGGCAGCTTGCCTGGCAGCCTTTTCCTTCCCGCCCTTCTCCAGCCACATCTTCCTTGCTCCCTCCTGCACTGTTAAGTCAGCACTCCATGGCCCTACTACTTGCTAAGGCTTCAATGTGACAGGGGCTGTGAGGGTATTAAGAATGGAGTAGATGGGTAGGGACATGGTGCCTAGTGGGAGGCCACACATGTAAACACTGACTCTGACCACAGCTGTATGTTTTTATGTTGATGTGTACTTTACAGTTTACAATGTGTTGTACCCTGATTGTTTACTGTCATCAATACCTTACAGAGTATATGGTATCTGTGCCATTTTCTGGATGAAGAAACTGAGGCTTAAATTTAAAAGGTGATCTCACAGCTATTAGATGGGAGTACAAGTTGGGCTTCAAGGCCAGGTTTTTGATTCTAAATTGTGAGTGTGTGTGTTACACCTCTACATTATACTGATTTTCAAATACAAATAATATTGTATATTTGTCTAACATTTTAGACTGCATAGAGGGAAGTATATGCATATTGCCTCATTCAATCCTTAAGTCATTGGGCTTTGTTGCCACCCCCATTCAGGATTTCTTTAGGAATCACTTCTTCTTGACCTATGGGCAGGCTGGCAGTGGGTCTCCCTGACCTCTGTTGTTTTTTTCAGAGTCAGCCCTTGAGCCTGGGGGGCTTATGCAGTCCCTTCCCAAGAATTTTGTATCTGGGAATGAAAAAGATCAGCATGTCAATGGTTGAGAGTGACCATTTTCTGTCTAGTTTACTGGGATCAGAGAAAAGCAGTGTACAGGAGAGACAGAACGTCCTAAATTCTGCAGGTCTCAGTCTTTGCTTATACTAGCTGGGGTTAGGATTTTATTACTTGCAACCAAAACAATCCTTAAAAATATATATTTGAAATTGGAAGCAGACGGAACTAAATACATGGTGTAGGTATAAGGAGTCAACAATAGACATCAGAGGATGGAGAAATTTTCTCTGTTGCATTACAGGAGATCTCATGAGCTATCAATAATCTGTATACTAAGTACCTGAGTGAATGTGCAGCCCTTTGAAGGGGATAAAAGAATATAGGGAAACCATCTTTTTGGAAGTTTCTGAGAATAGTAGCTGCTTTTGATAACTCTGCCACATTCCTGCAGCCCACCTCTGATTTCAGCTAAAGCTGTGCTGGACAGTTGTTCCCTTACATACAAACAGCACCCTTTCTCAAGGATCATCTGCCTTGCTTCTCAGCTTTTCTATATTAGTGCTTTCTCCAAAGCTTTGGGAACTCTTTCAGCCTATAAGCAAGCATGGCTCTAGGATTTGGATGCGGAAGTGTATTAACTTCCCAGACTTTAGGGTCTGCTTCTGAGATGACTTACATACATGGCTGATGAGCTGGGGCTGGTTATTAGTGAAAGGCCTCAGATCCTCCTCATGTGGGATCTCCACAGGGCTGATTGAGTGTACAGAATGGGAATTCTTGGAAAGCAAGACAAATCCACAATGTCTTTTCTAACTGACCCTCAGAAATTACACCATGTCACTTCTGCAATATCCTGTTGGTTACACAGGTCAGCCATGTTCAAATTGGGATAGAACTACACAAGAACATGAATATCAAGAGACAAGGATCATTGGGCCACTTCAGAGGTTGGTTTCCATGGCACCTCTGCAAGCAGAGGATGCAAGCCAGTGGATAAATGCCTCAGCATCCTAACACCCAAGTACATTCTACATGCTCCATATTTCCTCAGAGGGGTCTCAGGCGGGCTGAGCCAGAGTTGGTCATAATAGTGATTATCTCTAAAGCACACCCTTTGATTGCTTTTCTTTCTTTTGAGCCTTCCATTCCTCATTCCCTTACTTCTGTTTCCTGTGATCACCTCCCAAATAAACTCCTGCACTAAGTGCTTGTCTAATGCTTTTGGGGGACCCAAACAAAAATGCAAAAGTAGCAGCTAAAATAATTTTGAAATGGTGTAGAACAGATTATGCATGGCACAATTGGAGCATTGATGATTGATTATATAGAGGGATCTCACAGAGCTGAGAAAGGCTTCACAGAAGCAGCAGGAATTGAAAGTTGGGAAAGGCAATGAGAAAAAAGGCAAGAGGAGAACTGTGTAGCTTTCACCATATTCAGAGTGGGAAAGGGCTGGTCTTCTGAAGACAGAAGAGTGAGATGTGGCTGGGACAGGGGTGGTCAGTACATGGGACAGTCTACCAGGAGGAGACTGGAACTAACTTTCTACTTGGAAGGCCTTCATGACAGGTGAGGTGAGAGAAGAGAAGGGCTTGTACCCTGTGAGACTGGCTGGAAAGAAAGATGGAGTGAAGAGCAAGACCATGCAATGGTCTTACAGGGGTCTGCAAGTCTTCCTTCCTAAGACCAAACGTCTAGGATTGAGGAGCCAGAGCTGGGCTCAGAAAGGACTGTGAGGAGGTTAGCAACTCTTAGGTTTATTCAGAAACCATCATTAAGTACCTATTAAGTAAGAGGCACTGTTGTAAGCATGGGGCACAGCAATGGACAAAATCATGAAACTCTGTCTTTAATTAATACGTTTTCTATAAGAATCTACCTTGGAATCTCCATTTGAACCCTGAGGACAAGTGCTTCCTAGAGATGGATTCTGTACTTTTTCAGAGCTATGACCCCAGAATAAGTCACAGAAAGTTCTCCCTGGTTTACTCACTCCAAGTTTTCCCACAAAATAGCTCTGTTTACTTTGGTGTTCATCTTTTCTGCTGTGGCAAACTTCCTACCTTCACCATTGTCCATTAACCTCTGCTTATTTGCTTAGATATCTCATTGTCAGGGACTTGTCAGTTGTGGCGCAAGTTAGGGAAGAGGAAGATGGTGGTTATGCATAAGGTAATCAAAAGCTTAGGATGGTGCCAATGCTGACTGTTGTGTGGCTCAATGCAAATTCAAATCCAAACTCCTTAGTGGTATTCAAGGCCATGCAAAGGATACCTTCACCTTAGCCTCTTCAATGCACTTCCCCTTGCCAGTACTCCCCCCTCATGGAACCACTTGAGATCATCTACACATGTCCAGTATTTCCAGGTCAATATGTACTTGCTCCTGTTTTTCCTGGAAAGCTCATCTCTAAACAAGTTCTTATTCTAAGCCTCAGTTCAAATCCCACCCTTTCTTGGAAGCCAGCACAGAATGAGCTGGTTCCTGTTCCATGCTGTGAAAGCTCTTGCTGGCAGCTCGTATGTGCTCCCCAGCGTGTTTTATAGTTCCTTTTACACCTTTCTTTCTCATATGCAAACTGTATGCTCTTCAAGGGCTCAGGTCTTGTTTTAATATTTTTAGGACTTAGCACAGTAGTCTGTAGAAGTGGAGGCTCGATGTAGTCTTGCTAAATGAATAGATAGCAAGATGTGGCTGCTGAAGTTGATGGGCCTTACCTGGCCACTGACAATGAAGCTGGTCTGCTTCTCAGATAGTGGGTGCCTCTAGTACCAAGTGATGGCCACATGCTGTGTGGTGCAGGGATGCAGAAATACCTGCATGTGGGTAGGAGCATACAGAATGTCTCTAATATTGACATCCTCTTACTACATGCTCCCTCTGCTCCTTTTGTCAAATGAATGTTTGCATTCCCACAGGTCTGGAAAAAGTCTTGAATGCAAACCCATCCTGCTCTGGTGGTCTGTGTATATATGTATTACTCTTTGGCATTTGAGTCCTTACTCTTGGAAACATTTGCATTCACCTTGAAGAGGAGGCTAGAGATACTCTCTGAAACTTCAGAGAGTCCAAATGTCACTTAATAGGTTAGAAAAATGATACTTGAAGAGTATTTATTTTAAAAGGCAGGGCTTTTTAAGATAATAGATATAGAGGCTTTGTGCCTTTTCAAATGCATAGGTGTTTGTATTAATGCAAAAAATGCTTATTAACTCTAACGACTTCTGTCATTCTTCGGTTTTCTCTTATTCTGAGAGCCACCCTTAAATCAGACAAGGCCTTAGAATTGCTGATCCCTCCTTTAAAAAGACAGGTCATAGACTGGGTGCCAGGCCAGGTGCAGATGGTGATCCCACGTCTGTGGTTTCAGTTCCTCTCCACAGGATCTGGGTGATAGGTGAGGACAGAGAGAAAAGCAACCAGACATTTTTCTTTTTAAAAATCAACAGATACTGGGTGGCACCTGTGCAGCTCAAAGGAGTAGGGTGCCAGCCCCATATGCCGGAGGTGATGGGTTCAAACCCAGCCCCAGCCAGAAACTGCAAAAACAAACAAACAAACAAAAATCAACAGATACTCAAATTTGGCATTTGCTATCACCACAATTATTCCTTAATAGTAAGGGTAGAAAGAATTCTCTCATTTTACATGGAGAAAACGAAAGCTCAGAGAAATTAAATGATCCATTCAATATCACACAGTTTATAAATGGTGGAGATGAAACTTCTGAAAAGGCAGAAAGTTGCCTGTGATTCCCTGCCCATGCTCTTTTAGCGGTCTACTTCTTACCTCTGGCCTTCTGGTAAACATTCGTACTATACCCTTTCTCTCAGTTGGTTGTCAGCTGTTGTCTCCTGAAGGTGACAGTGGGTGACAACAGTTTATGACGTGTTGCTTTCCAGAGAGCTTTAAATTTTCCCGGGGAATTAAAAAAACCCATAGCTTATTTTGGAAAGATCTGGATTGGTGGCAGATCCACTGTGGAGTTGCTTTGGTGACCAAAGTGTCTTCTTGGCACTGCTATGACCATCACGTAAGCAAGCATGTTATTATCCTAGGACTGATCGTTAGTGTCATTGGCACAGAGAAGACTTAAGGAAAAGATGCTGAGTGGGTGCCTGGGGAGCAATTTCATGTTGTGTGGGCCTTGGTAGGTCCTAGGGGGCAGGCCCCAGAGCCCCTGGGTTAGGTGGCCTACAGGTTCAGCTGAATGCAGAAGCGCAGCATGGCTGCTCAGATAGACTTTTCTGTCACCACTCGGATGAGGCCAAAGAAAAAAACAACCTGTTTTTTTATTAATGATGCTTTCTGCAGAGTTAGATTAAGCACTGATTAAAGGCAGCTGCTTCCAAAGTATAAATGTAAGTACCCTCTCAGTCACTTCTCCAGTTACAGGGTTTCCTACACGATTCTTTAAAATCACTTTGGCTGTCTTCCCGTTTGCCGTCCTCCACACTCTCCTCCCAGCTTCTAAGCTGCCCCTCCCAGAAGGGCTCCAGTCAGCTGCCAGGAGCAGGAGCTCGGACGCTGGGGAGAGACTGGCTCCATAGAGAGTTTCTCGAGATAGCACTACAGCTGCTGTTAGCAGCTGCCTCACCAACCAGGAAGGTAAGTCCTCTGGGCTGGGGGCAGCCCTGCTTTGTTCTTTCAAACCTGGGACCTGCCACTGTGGAACTTTTTTGTTTTTCATCAGGCTGGAATACAGGCTGCTTATGATGATTTCCTGCTCATAGTAGAGACAGAGACCAGGTAGGAAATATGTGCATGGCTCAGGTGATGGGGTACCTTGGGTGGCTCTCCCTACTTTCAAATAGGCTGAGAGGTCACGGGAACACAGGGACAGGAGATGGCTGGTTGGCTGGCTTGATAGGTGTAACCCTGGACCTTGTGCCAGCAATTAAACTTTTCTAGAAAAGATGTTCTCAAATCTTGTCTCCATCTGAAGTATAGTACAATTCCTCCAACATTGTCTGAAACCAATTAACTTAATCAGAGATTGTTGAACAGTTTTTTACTGAAGATCTAGCAAACTAATCTCGGGGTTGGCTTTGGATAGAGATCAATTGTGTTAAAATCTGATCATGTTCATTTGCTGTCATGAGATCTATGAAGGGTAAGGGAATGTTATATTTTTGTAACCCATGTTAATAAATATGGCTTATGTGCCACCAAAGTTAAAAACTTGTTCAGATCACTACTCAAAGTGGACAGGAAGGCAATCCAAAGGCACAGATACCATTGGGCTGTCTGGCTTGGGTGGTGGGCAGACGTGCCACCATGGAGCCCACAGAATGTTTGTGGGACTATTATGTGGATAGGAAGGTGTCCTGGAGGCTGAGGTCTGGGAGACCTGTCACACACAGTGAGGCTGCCATGACACAGCCCAGCCCAGGTGGAAGCTGTATGGCTTTCTCTTTCTTCTGCCATCTCTTTGGGGGATGTCTTAGCTTTAAGTTTGGAGTGGTAGGCAAGAAGGTAGAATAGCATGGTGGCTGAGAGGATGAGGCCTGGAACATGTTTGCTTCAGTTTGAGATTTTTGGGCACTTATGAGATCACAGGCAAGTTTCAATTTCTCTAAGCCCTCATGTCGTTGTCGTCGTCTTCTCCTCCTCCTCCTCCTTTTTTTTTTTTTTTTTTGTAAAATGAGGATGATAGAATAATGCCCACCTGTGGATTTCTTGGGAAGTTATGAGAGATGATCCATTTAAAGCATTGGATGCCATGTGGAGCCCATAGCTCACAACTCTTATTACCCTCATGTGAATCTTTGGCATGCCAGGTTGTGTGGGCCGGATCCACACTGAAGTGCTCTGGGTGAGCAGATGCAGGCCTTCTGTGACTCCCCTTACTGGTTAGGGTAAAGCACAGGGTCAGAGAAAAAAACTAGAGGGAAACATTAGTCAAGGAAGGTAGAAGGTTAAAATCTCTGCCTTTTAAGAGAAGGTCACAAATAATTCTCACCTTAATTCCAGATGAATATTTCTTTCAGAAATTTTATTTATCTCATGAAATTGTTTCAAGGATTAAATGATATAATGTATGTTAACACAACAACATTTTTACTTGGAGCAGGATTATAGTTTTCAACATTACTTTTGAGACGTGGCTCTTTAGTTTTTTTTATCATTTGTAACAAATTTTAATGTGTACAGTTTCAGGGGTTGTCAGTTTTAGTTTGTATCATTAATTTTTATCGTCTCTTTTCCTCAAGAACCCAGGCAAAATATCCCCCAGGATCAAAGTGTGTAGTGTCTTTATTAAATGGTAGCCATTGTGAGAATGTTTGTGCTACAGGGTTAAGTGAAAAGATCACCATGTAAAATTGCTGATATATGATAATAACAGCCATGCAAAATATATGCACAGAAAGACTACAGACAAGAAATACACCAAAATGTTAAAGCTTGCATGTGTTAGGTGGCTAAAGCTTATGTGGTCTCATTTCCCTTTCTTGTTTTCTAAATTGTATTTAATGGATGACTCTATCAGCCAGGGCCACACCAGGAAGCAGATGGCGCATTCAAATTGGGTGTTTTGAGGATATTTTATTAAGGGGACTTTTTGCAAAGGCATGGGCAGAGTTCACTAACAGAAACGGGAGATGGTATAGTTCTCAGGTTGGTGAGAGTGGGGTCCCATCACACCCCATATACGACGAGGCAAAGGGAGGGAGGTGAAGCAGAAACAGGGAGGGAGCCATGTGGATGGGTCACCTCACAGCAGCTGTGGCCATGGCTACCACTGGGGACAGCTGGGGAAGAAATTCCTGATGTCACTCTCCCACCACGGGCTGGTCCTCCCACAGGCCAGCACTAACTAGAAGCCAGAGTACAAGGGGTCCCCCTGAGGGGCTCCACGTGGGTCAGCTTCGTGGGCACTGAGCAGGGTGGGCGAGGATGGAGGTGAGCTGGAGGGCACAGTGAGGCTGTATGACTTTTTTGATTATGGGGAAATTCATAAATAAGAGCCAAAAGCCCTTGTGCCACCCTCAGTGCTTTCCCACCGCACTGTCTCCTCCCAGCTAAAGGACTTGGAGTCCTCATAACCACGCCCTCCTCTGGGCTCCCACAGTGCTCGATGCTGACCCCTGGTACAGCCATGCACATTTGTGGTTTCAGCGTTGATTGTGGGTCCAAACACATATCCTACTTGGTTCTGGAGAATAGTTGCTACAAAATCATTATATTATAAAGCTTTTCTTTTTATTAGTTTTTATTTTTAATGACCATTCTATAGATAAAACAGAGTTAATTATACCTGTAGAGTACAAATGCTATAAAGATCATAAAATGTTATTGCAAGCTGATTCCCCACAGACTGTAAGAACATGGAGGGTTGGGAGTGTGTTTTATATCCCTTTGCATTTCTTGCCCCATCACATAAATGAATGAGTGATGGGAGTTCAGATCTGAATCCTCCTAGGAAGCTTATAGATTGGAAGTAAGGCCTGGAGCACCCTAATCTTAACTGTGAGTGAATCCCTCAGGAGCTTGGGGTCTCTTCTTAGGGAAGTGAGGTCCTGGTCCCTCTTTCCCAGATGAGTGTTCATTTTCTGACCATTTAGTGGGAGTGGGTCTGGGAGGCTGCTGAGGGTGCCTGGTCCTCACAGGAGCAGGGGCACACCCTTATCGGACTGGCAGCCCCTACCTCACTGCCCCTCACTCATGCAGGCCTTCCTTGTGGCTCTCCCAGGCTTTTCCCCATGCCAAAACATAGGTAGCATGTCACTTCCCTGTGGGTTGTGACTGCAAATGGAGATCATGCTTGTTTCTTTTATGAGTCAAGGAAATTTAGAGCCTATCAATGTGCCTGATATTTTGTCTATTTTCAATCAGAAGATGTTTTGAGGCCCTAAAGTATTTTCACAATCCTTTTGTAAAACCTATAAAGGTAACACAAACACATAATTCAAATAGCTCTGTAGGGGAAAATGTTGGGAAGGATTTAACAGGAAAAATAAAATACGCCCACCTTCATCTCTATGCTTAATCTCAGTTTTAACTATTTTGGTTTTCAATTCTTTTGACCCTTGTCTCTCTAACTTTATTTTGTTTTTAATTTTTAGAAAAGTTATACTTTATTTTTAATTGACAAATAACAGTTATATATATTTATAGCCGTCTCTCTAAGCTTAAATTTGCTTTCACTGCTATTTATTGAATTATCAAGTAGAAATTGTTGAATGTCCCTATGGATAATGAGAAATTTAACTTAATTCTGACAGTAACCCTTTTGTCCTCCACATATTTCTTCCAGTTTTTATCATCTATATGTTTAATTTGGTTTTGCACTTGATTACTTATATATAATTTTCAGGGATAAACTTATTCTCATATTGCTCCATCCATCAAACTTTCATAAAATGTCTTGACTCCCCAAGTGTTTTAAGGTGAGGAAATTGGTGTCCCTGAATTTCCCTCCATTTTTCTCCTTAACCCTAGCTTGCAATAACATTTTATGATATTTATAGCATTTGTCTTCTACAAGTCTAATTAATTCAGTTTTAGCTATAGAATGATCATTAACATTAAAAACTAGTAAGTAGATGACCTTTATAATATAATGACTTTGTAGCAACTATTCTCCAGAACCAAGTGCTATATGTGTTTGGACCCACAGTCAAGGGAGGGACTCTGATGTGACAGACCTGCTACTGCACCATGGCTAATGTTCTAAGTGTCAAGGTCAAATCCATTCTTCTTTTCTTATTCTTATATTCTGTCAACTGCACAAATCATTTAGTTGGGTCCATATGTAAACCATAGCTTTTGAGGACCATTTTGTTTGAATGGCATTTCTAATTATTATTATTATTTTAAAAACCAGTTTCTTAATTAAAAAAAAAAAAAAAAGAAACAGTTCCTTAATCGGGTTAGTTGTTACATAGAATTTTCTTTATACTATAAAGATTTTTCCAGGATTCTCTGATTTCCAATTCTACTTGGACTAATTGTTTTTTACATTTAACCACCCTGGAACTTCTTGGTGCACTCTTAAGTTAAACACACTATGTTTTGAAATTCCGTGTATTCTCCTTTTTTTGAATTTTTTTTTCATTGTTTGGGAGCATATACTTTAGTAATTTTTTTTTTGGTAAAGAATTTTTTAGCATCTGAAATTTTTTCCTTTATATTTGATTGCTAGTAGGACTTGGTAAATAATTGCATATAGCCAATTTAGTTTTTTTTGAGACAGAGTCTCACTATGTCTCCCTTGGTAGAGTGCTGTGGCATCACAGCTCACAGCAACCTAAAACTCTTGGGCTTAAGCGATTCTGTTGCCTCAGCCTCCCAAGTAGCTGTGACTACAGGTGCCCGCCACAACACCTGGCTATTTTTTTTTTTTTTTTTTTTTTTTTTAGAGACAGAGTCTCAAGCTGTCACTTTTGGTAGAGTGCTGTGGCGTTACAGCTCACAGCAACCTCTAGCTCTTGGGCTTAGGCGGTTCTCTTGCCTCAGCCTCCTGAGTAGCTGGGACTACAGGTGCCTGCCACAATGCCCGGCTATTTTTCTGTTGCATTTGTCATTGTTGCTTAGCTGGCCCAGGCCGGATTGGAACCCGCCAGCCTGGGTGCATGTGGCTGATGCCGTAACTACTGTGCTTTGGGCTCTGAGCCATCAATTTAGTTTTTTAATCCATTTTCTAGCAATGCAATCTATTTCCTATACAGAAAATTTTCAAAATTATTTTCTGTATAAATTTCACAATAAATATTTGAGTCATTTCGAATTTTACCAATTATAGTATGTACCATGTTGATTTTCTATTAATTTATTAAGTTTATTAATTTTGTGGATGAAGCCTCTAGTTCCACAGTCCAATTTTCCTGAGTTTACTATATATATATTTTTGACACACAGTATCATTCTGTTGCTCTAGTAGTGTGCCATGGCATCATAGCTTACAGCAACCTCAAACTCTTGGGCTTAGGCCTCCCAAGTAGATGACATGACAGGCACCCACCATGATGCCTGGCTACCTTTTTATATTTTTAGTAGAGCCAGGGTCTCATTGGCTGGTCTGGAACTCCGTGGCTGGGGAGATCTACTTGCCTCAGCCTCCTAGAGTGCTGGAATTACAGGCATGAGCCACTGTGCTGAGCTCTGAGTTTACTATTATTAAAGAATACTTGATCCTTCCATTATGTTTTTCCAGTTAATAAGCAAATTTTACTGCATGTGATTTTATTTTGTTGGATTTACTTGAGTTAATAATTTTCATTAAGTCCTCTCTTTCTGGGCTAATTTTTGCAATTTTCAATGTTACTTTAAGATGTGACTTTTCAGTTTTTCCATCATTTATAACAAACTTTAATGTGTGTAGTTTTGGGGTTGTCAGTTTTAGTTTGTGTGATTTATTTTATCAAGTTTCTTTACCTGGAGAACCCAGGCAAAAATATCCCCCAGGGTCAGAACGCAGGATCAAAGTGTCCAGATTCTTTTTTGATAGTCACATTATAATGACAGCAGCCCTCCATTGGGTTCCTTGCTATAACTTAGCATAGGTTCAGTTTTTGCCATCCAGAGTCTTTCTTAGCTCATCTATTTTGTAGGATTAACTGGAATCTATATGCTGTTGACTGCAAAAGATATAATCCCTGTCTTAAATGTCTTTCGTGAGTTCTAGAGACAAATGCAGTAGAGCCTCATTATATGCTTATTTCATTTATACAAATATATGTTAATGAGCGGGAGGGGAGGGGGAAATTTAAACAGTATGAGCAATTTCACCTTCCAGGCCCATCAATAATGAGCTTGAACTTGAATGAATGCAGAACAGAATGCAGTGACTCTGCAGTCTCACATTTGGTTTCAGATGACACGTGGCTTTCACAGTATTAGCATCACATGGCTGTAAACATCACATATTTAAAAATACATAAGTTGCCTTTATTAGGGCCTTTAAACACAAACCTTGTTTGGGGTATAACTAAAGAAAGACTGCTTGTTACTGGCACTGAAAGAAAAGCTGGCTGTACTGAACTCTTTGAGAAATGAAATGAAATACTTTGTTAGTGTGGTCTCCTCTTAAGGGACTCTCAAGAGAAATTTTGTTGACATTTTTCTTCTTTCATACTCTTTTTAGAACCTGACCTGTGTACACTATGATTTTCTTGTATTCAAGTGCCTTGTTGTTCTTTACACTTGCAGGTCTCCCAAGCAGGGTCAACTCCATGTGCTATGAACTGAGTTTGTTCCCACTCGGTGTCCTCCTTCCCTCCTCTCTAGCTCAGTTAGTGGAATCACAGTTCTCCCAGCTGCCCGAGCCAGGAACCTTGGTAAGGACCATCTAGTAACTCAAATCCATCCTTTCCCTACATCGTCCTTTGAAGTTCAATGGGCTGCACAGTTTCCAGCTTCATTTCTCTGATGTTCCTCCCCTTCTTCCCCCGTTCACCCTCTTGTGTGAAGCCCTATCAATTTCCAATAGTTAGAGGTTTGTTTTTTCTTTTTAACAAACCTGATAGTATTGCTTTTCTGCAATTCTGATAATAATAGTAGTAATAAAAACCCAAACATTTAGTAACTCCCCATTACCCTTGGAGAAGTCTGTGGTCTTTACCAAGTATACAGGCGTGCAAGTGTTTTCTTTCTGCAGACTAGAGCCTTATGTGGCTATTGCACTCCACGAAATCTCCCTTCTGGCAAACAGAACTAGTTGCTGGACATCATAGTCTTTCTCATCTAAGAATGTCTGTATAATATTTGCTCTCCCTGCAACACCCTAATGTCCCAAATTTTCCCTTTAAGTCTCCTTCAGCTCTCAACTTAGATATTGAAACTTTAGAAGACCATCCTTTTTTTGTTTTGTTCTTCAGAATCATTTTTTATTTTTATTTTTTGTAATTTTTTTTTCATGTGTACATTAATGCATTTATGGGGTACAGTGTACTGATTTTAGAAGACTATCCTTGATTTTCCAGATCTGGTTAGAGGCACCCATCTCATGCACAGACATAGCACTCTCTACTTCTCTCTATAGGAATACTTGTTCTATTGTAATTTCTTGTCTCTGTCTTCTCTACTACACCAGGACAGAATAAATGTAGGACTAGGGACTTTGGGGTTTTCTCACCATTAGTTCTGAGTACCCATGGCTAGAAAGACACTGGGCACATAGCCGTTGAATAAACAAACCAGTGGTATTTCCATTGGATTCCTCCCTGTAATTCCCTGGAGGGATGTGAGAGTCAATCCTAGATTAGCATTCAGTTAAAAAAAAAAAAGGAAGAGGATGCCTGTCACGGGGAATAAAGGCATTCAACCTGAACTGCTTTTTCTGAGTCTAGTTTTAACCCTGGGACTACAGAGAAAGTCCCAGCAGAAGCCATCATCCTATAATGGAGTGACCCTGTTACCTTTGGCAAATCCTTTCTGCTTTCTTGAGGTCCTGGAAGTAAGGGAGCTGTCATGGGACCATAGGTGTTAGTATCAATGTTTATGCCTATGTTTGTGGATCTTTTGTTTCCATTCCGTCATATTTTAAGATCCATGCACTTAACAGTTTTGTTTTTGCAACCCGTAGCTATGGCCCATTTGATTCCCTATTCCTTTCCCTTCTATTTGCATCACGCGTCCACTTGTCTGCAGGCCCCACTCAGCAGTTTAGCCAGGTTAGCCATATCATTTTGCTTGATGCTTGAGTCTCAGTTTTAGAGAATGGCTTTCCTCTGCTCACTTATTTCTGAACTCAACTTGCCACCTCACCATAGGCTCCAGGAACAATGCCCTGCTTTGGTCTTGTCTATACCAGAAGTCCCTGCTACCCCCAGAGTGGTAGTCACCCCTTCTGACCTGCCCCACTACCAGTCAGCTCCCCACCCCCTCACCTCAGCCTCTACTCTTGCAGATGCCTGTTCACACTATCCTTTGAGAGTATAACCCCTGTCAGCCCGCTTTCTTCTTATCTACCCTCTGAGAGCTCTCTGAGGATCTCTGGCTTGTCTCTGTCCTAAGGGTGAAGATGGATGACAGGTGCTACCCAGTGATCTTCCCAGATGCACGCAATTTCCGCCCCTTCACTTCTGATTCTCTGGTTGCAATTGAGAAGCGAATCACCATCCAAAAGGAGAAAAAAAAAACTAAAGAGAAGACAGGGGACGAACCCCCACCTCGGCCTCAGCTTGACCTGCGGGCCTCAAGGAAGTTGCCCAAGCTCTATGGTGACATTCCCTGTGAGCTGATAGCAAAGCCCCTGGAAGACTTGGATCCATTCTACAGAAATCATAAGGTGCTTCCCTGGGGAAGCTGGGATGTTCTAACCATGCAGTTATAACTGGTGTTACAGATTTTCCAACCCTGGGGTTTGCAGAGGGCAGGCTGTATCTTTCCTTTGCCTTCACAGTCTTGAGTACCTCTCTCAGTCTCAATTTCTCTCTGCAGTGCATGTATTGAGAAAGAAGAACAAGGAGCCACAGAAATATTAAAAGGAGAACAGAGAAAACTCAAATGGTATCTGGAGAGGGAACTGTACTAGCAGTCCCAGAAGTTAGGTGTAGGTCATTTCAAGAGATTTGCTAATTTATGGCTCTGGACCAGTCATTTCACAAACCTTCATTTTCTTAATTTGATAAATGATAATAATACCTGATGTTCCCACCCTATGGCATAGACATACTAAGAAAGCACCATAACTGTAAAGCACTATGCTGTCCAGAAATGCTCATTTCAGCAATAAGACATTACCTTAAAAACCTCTTTGACAATAGGCCCTCTAGGCTATTAAATAAAATCAATGAAGGTCAAATGAATACTTGATACATATTAGGAGCTCAATAACTAAAGCCTAAGAAAATGATAACCAAGCAGATTATATGTAAATGCACATGCAGATTATATGTAAATCTGATGTGCATATGTGAAAACCTTGCTGTTTCATCTAACTGGATGTAGTTTTTCCAGGGAAATTCTAGTAAAATTTCCTTAAAATTTCCTTCTGACTACAAAAATGTGAACTTTGGGCTCTTCTGATAGCCTCTCTAGAGCCTGGGGCTGTGAGCACAGTTTTCTGCAGACTATCCCTCTTCTAGAAAGGCTCAGAAGACCTTGCCATCATCATCTCACTGTGTGATCCAGCAGATGTTGCAAACTCCCCCTTGTCAGATTGAGGCTGGGGGTGGAGGAAAGGAAAGCCTTAGAAATTACAGGGTGCTGAGAGAATATTTTGTTGACAACTGTGAATAACTGACTTCACAAAGAAAGGTTGCTTAGTTTGCATGTCTTTAAATTTAGAGAGACTTAAGGTTACCAGGACAAATGAAAACCATGTGTAGAGAGGAAAGTAGAGTGCAAGTAGAAAAGACAGACAAG
The DNA here is from genome assembly GCA_963574355.1 of Loris lydekkerianus. Lineage (NCBI taxonomy): Eukaryota > Metazoa > Chordata > Mammalia > Primates > Lorisidae > Loris > Loris lydekkerianus. The sequence goes on along the minus strand of CAUYPK010088325.1, from coordinate 34,893 downwards.
GGGAAGAGAAATGATGGAGCAAAACACTATAATATTTCTCCTTCTCTTTATGCCCCCAAATTCCAGGGGATTGTTGGAAATGAGTTAACTGCTGGAGGTCTCCCTCTGCCTTAATGCTGCATAGGAGACTCATGAGTCAGGCATCATCTTGTTGTGCTGCAGACAGTCCTGGGAAGAAAGGCTCTACTCCAGCCTAGGGGAATATTCTAGGACCACCTCTTTTCACCACTTCCCTTTGAGTCATAAGACATGACATTTGTTAAGAGCTCTGCACACCCATGATCTCACATGGCCAGTGCTCTTGACAGTCATGTGAGGTATGTGTAGTCATACTTAGCACTTCACCTTACAGATGAGGAAACCAAAACCTGGGGAGATGGGGAGTTTGTTTATGCCAGCTCAAATAGCCAGTGAGTGGTGGAACAACCCAAGGGCTTTTTCTATAGTTCCAACCCATGTCCTCTTAAGAGGGTCCTGTTTTGAAGAGCAATCGGTAAAAGGAGTGAAGTTGTGTCAGCAAGCAGGCAGAAAGAGCCAGTACCTACCATTTTAATCATTAAAGCCCTGGCAAGTATAGTTAAATACACCATTAGTTAAAATATTTACAGCATTAAGAAGAAGCATTAATAGAATATCAAAATCAAAGGGCACAGAAGCAAAGTAATATCATGCCACCTATCAATCTGGGGTGACTCACTCAAAGAGAGGTTTGCTTCTGTCCTAAAATTGTCTGTCTATTCAAAGGAAGGGCACAGCATCCCTGAAGCAGGTCTTAGACTCCTGGAATCACAGCTTTTAAAGAGCTCTGTGGCTTGTTTCATTGCTTTGGAGGCAAAGGAAAATATCTTAATCCACTATTTCCCCTTCTATTAATACTATTTTCCCTTACTAGGCCAGTAAGTTCCAGCAACTCAACTAAAAGAAGGTTAAGGGCTAGCAGTGGCTGAAATACTGGAACCCGAGTCAAGGCAGAACTTGCTCAGGTGTCTTTGATTCTGGGAGCCAAGGGCTGTCTCTCTTGCTTGGTCAAGTACTACTTTTTGTAAATCTGAAAGGAGTTGTGAGATAAGAGACAGGAGTGAACCTCACTCTGTGAAGGCTTTTGTAATTGATGGACTTGGGAATAGATAAGGGAACAGTCTGATTACAGTTAACTGGAAAGAGGGAAGTCTTGGATGTTGATGTGAGTGACAGGTTGTTGTCCAGGGGCTGCTTCTTTCCCAGAGCCCAGGAAGGCTAGGAGGAAATGAGATAGGTGCAGTGTTCTTCAATAGGGCTCAACTGAGCACTTTGGGTGGGACAAGGTACCATTTTGAGGTCTGTTCTGGGTTTGGCATCCCTGGACCTTCCCACTAAAAGCCGGTAGAGCCCCCAGTCATTGTGACAGACACCCAAACACTCGTGGACATTTCCAAATGCCTTCTGTAGGGGCAGTACCCTCCTCTACCAGCAGTTATAGACCAACAGGCAGATTTGCCTCTATGCCCATGGTGGGAATGGGAGAGCAAGTCTGGGAACCTTGGTGACCTTTTTTTTTTTTTTTTAAAAGATCATCAAGGTTGGAATTTATTGGTTATTTTATGCTCAGATCAGAGGCATAACAAAAATGGACTCAAGTTAAGGTCACTTAATATTCTGAGATTCATTACAAACTTTTCATTAATAATCAACTGTCTCTTTAAATTCTCTTCTAATATTGGTCTCTGCAGATACATAACATGGAGTACAATATTAGGGGTTTTGTTTTCCCCAATTACTACTCTATACTCCTGTTTTTGGTATTTTTAGAGCTTCTATTTCCTATCTCTGGTTCCTCCAGAGTATCCCATCAGGTGAATAGTCCACAGCCTAACACTTATCTTGAGGGGCTATATGAGGGTTCTACTGGTCCCCAGAGTCACAGGTAAGTGATCAGAATGACTCTGAAATTAGAAACAGTGGTTCTCATAAGCCAAATAAGGCCTCAACCCATAGTCCCACTGAATTTTTGCTAAATGAATTGATGATAAATATTGTTTTGTCACTGCATTTAATTCCTATTGTGTTTGATTTTTTGCAGACATTTATGGTTCTGAACAAAAAGAGAACAATCTACCGCTTCAGCGCCAAGCGTGCCTTATTCATTTTGGGGCCTTTCAATTCAATCAGAAGTTTTGCCATTAGAATCTCAGTCCATTCATATCCTTTTATTGAACCTTTTACTAAGTCCAGGTTAAGGGAAAAGTGCACAAGATCCAGGGTGTTCACATGTTTGTTGAGTGGAGGCAAATAGCTTATTATTTCCATAAATATTAGCCAAGTGCCTATGGCTGCATGGCAGGAACAATGTTGGATTCTGGGTGTGAACAAGGTGTGGGGGGGTCCTGCCCTGGAATCCTGGGGCTCAGAAAGACCAAAAGGCAGGCAATTTCTTTACTGAGATCAGTAGTACAGAAGTTGCCACATGGAGAGGTACTGCTATGCTTTAGAGGCATCAAGGGGGGCTTCTTGGTGGAAAGAACATGTAGTTGACACCCAAACATGGGTTTCAAACTGGCAACCCATGCACCACATTTAGCTGACAAATGTATTGTGTTGGACCTACATAGTATTTAACAATTTTCAGAAACATTTTCCAACATAGATACTCTAGATTTCCAGCTTTTCTTGGGAAATGGAACCTCTGGCAAGAATAGCCCATATTCCTATGTGGCAAAAATTGGTGTAGTGAGAAACTGATACCTCCTCTAGAAGGAGGGTGTAAATTCTTCTTCACTTCATCTATACCCCTCCTGTGGCCCAACAGCAGCCCACTGTACCCTTTATGAGACTTTCCAGGCTCTTAAGACTTAGATTTTTGAAGCTCAGTCTAACAGGATAAAGGCAGATAGGAAATTTTCAAACATCCTTGATATGTGCAAAGGGTGGAGGAGATATTTGGCAGTTTTAGACGGGGGAGGAGAAAAGACATGGTTGGTAGACATAAAATACTGATGAAAATGGTGATAAATAACTATTTAGGTAAGGGTTCCCTAGAAATAGAGCCTGAGATGGAGATTCTTATTTAGGTGATTTAATGGAGAAGCATCCTATGGTGAAGGAGACATGAAAGAGGTTGGACAAAAGGCAGAGCCAAGTAAGGATGTGGTCTCAGCTGGGTCTGTGTCAGCATGTTCCCATGGCTAACTCTGGAACGTGCATTGTCTAATTTTCAAGCAAGGGTCTGAGTCAGTCAGACATGAGGAAGAGGGAGTATATCTCTCCAGGTGAGGAGGCTGACATTCAGAGAAGACAGAGGAGATAGTTCTCAGCCAACACTTACAGTCAGGGGATGGATGCACCTACAGAAAAGGGGACCTGGAGGGGCACCCACAGCCTTCACCACAGTACAATGACACATGCCACATGCAGTGTATCTGCCTTAACGGATGCTGGTCACATTGTTCAGCATGTTCATCATCTGCACTGTTATCATCAACTGTGTGTTCATGGCGAGATGTGGTAGTAAGGACAATAATAGCACAGAAACTCACAGTGCTGAGTAAGTGTTTTCCCTTAACTCACCTGTGCTAAGGTTCTCAACAAATACAACTAAAAGAGTTATGATTACAATAGAGTTTATAGAAAGAGAGAAAGAAGTCACTAATAATCCCAATTCCCCAATACTAATGATGGCAGAGTCAGTTTTATTTTTGTATGTATTTTAACAATTGTCTTTAGAAATTTTTTAAAATTACATTTATAATAAACACATATGATTTTAGGTTTAGATTTAAGTAGTTCTTTTGTGTTTATATAAGAATTAATTTTGATGGCTATATAATATTTTATCAGAATAAACCATTATATTCTTAACTACTCTAATATTTTAGTGACATAAATGGCATTGTCACAAGTATCTTTTTGCATAAAGCTATTTTAAAATTATTATCAGGATAGATTCTTAAAAATGGAATTCCTAGATCAAAACATGCATTTTAATGCTTTAAAAATATATATAGATAAAATATTTTTCAAAAGGCTTTTATCATTTTACTTTGCTACCAGCAGTACATTTTAATAACTAATCATATTTTATTTTTGCCAACATTAATTTTTTTCTCTAATTTATGGAATTAACATAATTAAATTTCTTTAATTTCCAGATGGCTTAGATTTTTTTTTATGGTTTTGCATGTGAATTGTGTATTCTCTTCTCTACCCATATATTGTTCTTATTTATTTCCTGATCAGTTTGAATGAATTCTTTATATATTTAAAGTATTAATGTTTTGTCATTTTAATTGGGTTTTGAGATATACAAGTTCATTTTTTAACTCAGAAAGCTTATAGATTGATAAATATTTTCCTCTATATCTAGTTTTTCTACCGTAACATATTTACTACTTTAATCTTTCAGGAATATGTTAAATAATAAATTCAGCAAGTAGATCTTTTTTTTATCACATACTTAAATGTATGGTAAATATTTTCTGTATGATGAAAACCATTGCAATCAACATATAAACCATTCCTATTACCACAAAAAATTTCCTCAGGCCTTGTTGGAGTCAATAACCTGACCCCCATTCCTAGCCCCAGTCAAATACTGATTTGCTTTCTGTCATTCTAGATTAGATTGCCTTTTCTAGAATGTTATATATATGGAATCATATCATATGTATTATGTCACACTTTCGTGTCTGGTTTCTTTCACTTAGCATAATGCTTTGAGATGCACCCATGTTGTTGTGTATGTCACTAATTATTTTTCCTTTTTGTTGCTGAGAAAAAAAATCAAAAAACAGCAAAAAAAATATATATATTATATATATAATTATATATTATATATAATATAATTATATTATAGGTTCTATAATATAATCATATTATATGATTATATTATAGGTTATATAATATAATTATATAATATAATTATATTATAGGTTATATAATATAATTATATAACATAACTATATAATATGATATATAGATATATATTATATCTAATATATCTATATCTATATATATAATATATCTATAGATATAAATATAGATATGGACATCTATCTATCTCTACATATATATGTACACATATATATGCCATAGATTGATTTTAGTAGGAACATATTTATGTTGCAATATACTTTCAGGACACCAGGGGACGCCACGAGTGATTCCCAGGCTTATACCTTTTTCCCAGCTAGATTGTTCTTGGTGATCGCCCATTTACCCGCTTGGCACTCGGTCCCTGCCGATCTGTGATTCCACAGATCTCAAAAAAAATTTCAGAAGTAGGTCTCACAGATTTCCCCTGCAACAGTTTCCGTGGAGTGTGGGATAACCTGGGCCTGTCCTGAGTGTAGGATGACTCCTTGTAGGTGGAACTCAGACTGCCCTGCCCTAGGCCTGTGGAAAGAGCCTTCCACACAGCCTTCTTGAGAATTTTATGACAAAAGTTACATCCTATTCAAGAAGTTTCCCTGCATGGTGGTCTTTCCCACCACCAAATTGCAGCAGAGCCACTTCAGACAGTAACCCACTCTGGCCACAAAATTCTGCTTGAGAGTCCATACTTCCCCAATCTTTCCACTCAATGCCTAGTTTCCCCCAAGAACCGAAAACTGCACTTGGCTTCTTCTGGGAAGAAGCTGGGGGGTGGGAGGGAGGGGAGGGCTTGCAGCTGCCCACAGCTGGGACCAGAACAGTCTTTCGGAAACTTGATTGGCAGTCTCTGCAGCTCCAGATTACACTCCAAGTCCAGTAATCTGCCACCTCGCTGCACACCCCAAACTGCCACTCCACACCAATATTCCACACTGGGTATGACTTAACCCACTCTCACCTGTTGTTCTAGGAGAGCTCAGCTAAAACTCTTTCCTGTCCACCGTCATGCTCCACCTCGTGGCACTGTGACTTTTTTAGGAGACAGAGAGCATAGCCAGGAACCTCCATGGTTATTATTCCAAACTTAAGTTGCTTTTGGTTATCACCTGATTGTTTTCTCTGCATTCAGGTCCTGTCAGGTTGGAATCTTAAAGCTCACAAGAATCCTTCAGGGGCAGGTCTCACAGTGCTCCCCTGACTCCAGTTCCCCTGGGGTGCAGGAGTGCCTCAGCCTGTCCCAAGAGTGGAGTTCTGATCCCAGCAGGCAGAATTAAGATGGCCATGCTTTAGGCCCCTGCTAAGATCTTCTGCTGCTCTTCCCACAGTGACAACCACCTGACCTCCGCAACCTTCTCAGTATGGCTGCCTCACCAGCCACCAAACCTATGGCAAGTCCTCTAACTGCCATTCAAATCTGGTTGCTGTGTACTGTTCAAGTCCACCCATTCTTCTAAGCTTTCCACTCAATGCACAGCTTCCCCCAACAACTGAAAACTCCAGAAGGGCTTCCTCCCATCCTGGGCCTCTGTGGGCAGTCAGCTGATAACAGCCAGTTGCAATCGCTTGCCTAATTCATTAGATTTCCACCACTCTAGATCATATTCTGAATCCAGCTCACCATCTCCTCACTGTCTACTTTGATTTTAATTTGCTCTTCTGTTTCTAGCTTTTGAGGTAGAAGCTTAAAAAGTTGGTTTTAGATCTTTCTTCTTATACAATTGTATAAAGGTATAAATTTCTGTCTAAGAACTGCTTTAGCTGCATCCTACAGATTTCAATACATTTTGTTTTGTGTTTTATTACCTTTCAGTTAAAAATATTTCCTACTATTCCTCATGATTTCTTCTTTGTTTCTTGTGTTATTCAAAAGTGTGTTTTTAAAATTTCCAAATGTTTCATGTTTCTCTACTTGTCTGATTTTTATTGATTTTTAATTTAATTTAGTCCTGGTTAAAGAATATATTCTGTAGAATTCTAATTTTTCAAATCAAGAGAAACTTGTTTTAGAGTCTTTCTTGAAAAGTTTCACATACACTTGAAACAATAACTGTATTCTGCAGTTATTAGGTATGATATTCTATGAACAGGTTAAGGTGGCTGACATTAGTTAGGTCTTTTATATCTATACTGATTTTTTACCAACTGCTTTTAGGAATTACTGAAAGAGAGGCTTGAAATATCCATCTGTGATTGTGAATTTGTCTATTTTTTTTCACTCTTTCTGAAAAATTTTGCTTTGTGTATTTTGAAGCACTATTATTAGGCACATATAGACTTATAATTATTGCATTTTCCTGAATGTATATATTCTTTCATCATTATTAAATGTCTTTTTTGTCTCTAGTTACACTCATTTTAAGGTTTGTTGGGTTTTTGGAGTTTTTTGGTCTTTACTTTGATTCTTTTTTGTTTTTTATTGTTGGGGATTCATTGAGGGTACAGAGAACCATGTTATGCTGATTGCATTTTTTAGGTAAAGTCCCCCTTATAATTGTGTCCTGGGTCTTTCAATAGCTGTCCATACATATTTTGTTAACTTCATTATCATAGAAGAGTTTTCCCAACTGCTTTATACCTCCATCACCAGAAGCAGGTGTCAATTGTCTCTTTAATTTTGCTTTTGGTGATTTTTTTCTCATGTAGTAAAATTTAACAAACTTTCCCCTTTGCCTGTGGATTTTGATTTATAGTTAAAAAGACTTTATCCTTAAATTTCAAAAGAATGTTCCCACATTTTCTTATAGGGTTTTTATGGTTTCTTTTTAAAAAACCTTAAATCTTGACAGCAACCAAAGCAAATGCACAACCATCAGAATGGGAAAACATATTTGCATATTATGAATTGGACAAAATCTTGCTAACTAGAATCTACAAAGAACTCAAATTAAGCAACCACCACCACCACAACAACAACAAAATCAACAATCCCCTCTATCAATAGGCAAGAGAGATTAATAGAATCTTCTCTAAAGAAGACAGATGAATGGCTAACAAACATATGAAAAAATGTTCATTGTCCCTAATTATCAGACAAATGCAAATCAACCCAGAGATATCACCTAACCCCAGTGAGAAAAGCCCACATCACGAAGCTGCAGATGCTGGTATGGTTGTGGAAAGAAGGGAACACTTTTGCGCTGCTGGTTGGACTGCAAACTAATACAATCCTTTTGGAAGGAAGTATGGAGAATCCTCAACAAACTCAACCTAGACCTCCCATTTGATCCTGCAATCCTATTACCAGGCATCTACCCAGAAGAAAAAAAAATCATTTTATCATAAGGACACTTGCGCTAGACTGTTTATTGCAGTTCAATTTACAATTGTCAGATTGTGGAAACAACCTGAATGCCCACCAATCCAGGAATAAATTAACAAGCTGTGGTATATGTATACCATGGAATACTATATAGCTACTAAAAAGGATGGTGGCTTTACATCTTTTGTATTAATTTGAATGGAGCTGAAATACATTTTTCTTAGTAAAGCATTGTAAAAATGGAGAAGCAAGAATCCCATATACTCAATTCTGATATGAAGACAATTGATGCTAGTACATTGTGAGGGGAGTGGGAATGGGAGAGGAGAAAGAGGGAAGGAGGGAGGGGAATGTGAGGCCATGGGGTCCTCACCTCTCAGGGGCAGGATACTATTAATAGACGTAATTCACCCAGCAAATGAAAGCAGTATAACCTGGCTCATTGTATCCTCAATGATTCCCCAACAATTACAAAAAAAAAAAAGAGAACAAAACAAAAACCTTAAATATTTAATTAATTGGAATTTATCCAATTATAGAATGTGATAAGTAGATCAACCTTCAAATTTCCATTTCAGATGTTTTTTCCATGTCTTAACACCATCTATTAAGTAGCCCACCTTCTCTGACTCAAAATGTTACTTATGTATTTGGATCTATTTCTGGATTTTCTCTTCTGTTCCAATATCTGAACTTTCTCATACCAGAACAATACTTTTTAACTATCAAGGTATCTTATGTTGTAACATGTAGAAGTGCTGGAGACCTCCTGTCATTTTTCCTTCTTTGAAGTTTTACAGCTCCTGTTGGTTTAATTTTCCACATGAATTTTATAATCAGCTTAGTTAGTTTTACTGAAATAGTGATAAAATTTATGAATTATCCAAGAGGGAACTGGAATCTTTATGATGTTGGAAATCATTGAGCTCATGTGTCTTTCATTTGTTAAAATCTTCTTTGTCCTTCAGAATTGCTTTAATGTTTTCTTCATATAGATCATCCACACTTCTTGTCAAATTTATGTTTGTGGATTTTATTATTTTTAGTTGCCATTATAAATGTAATCTTTTATTATATCTTGTAACTAATTGCTGCTGTTATATAAAACTATTAATATACATCAATATTATATACATATAATATTTTTGGGTTATCTTTGATAAAACTTGTTGTTAACGTATGTTTCTTCTCTTGATGATTTGCATGGCTTCTCATTTTTTCCATGTCTTGAAATGTTTTCTGTGTTATGGAAATGAACCATTCTGGCAAGGAAAGGAAAGGAGAGAGAGGAAGAGGAAAGGCAAAGAGAGAGAATATTATCCAGTAAAATCACTTATATAATTCATATCTGAAAATCTTTTTCTGGGGATGGAGTATGGCATAAGGAATTACATAGAGGAATGAAAAATATTTATTAATAACTTGTTAAATTTTTCCCTGGTAATTGATCCTCTTTAGTTTTAAGATTCTTCCGAGGCTGAGTGTGGTGGCTTATCCCTGTAATTCCAGCACTCTGGGAAGCCAAGGTGGTAGGATTGCTTGAGTTCAGTTCACCCTCAGCAAGAGCAAGACCACAACCCTGTTACTACTAAAAATAGAAAAAATTAACCTGGCCTTGTGGTAGGTGCCTATAGTCCCAGAAACTTGGGAGGCTGAAGCAAGAGGATCACTTGAGCCCAAGAGTTTGAAGTTGCTATGATCCATGATGATGCCATGGTACTCAATCTAGGGTGACAGAGTAAGACTGTCTCAATAAATTTTTTTGAATATTTTTGCATATCTTTTTCCTCATTTATCATTTCATTCATATGTTTTCTTTTGTGTGTTTGGTTATGTTATTCTAAAACTCTCTCTTAAATTTCTATTTTTTTACAAGTGTAAAACAGAGATTGTTTCTTTTTTTATTAAATCATAAAGAGGTAGATCATGTATACATTAATGCATTTATGGGGTACAATGTGCTGATTTCATGTCTGACCACAATAATGACATGAAGTAAGTAAATGAGGTGAGGGATATATTAACCAGTAAGCATTCCAAATTAAATTTCTATTTTAAAACATAATCTTTTTCTTTCTACCTTCTTTTATTTCCTTCATCATCTGTTCATTAGGACTTATCATTTTATAAATTTAGAATTTGAATGTTTAGTTCATGCATTTTCCTTCATTTGGTAAATAATGAAAATATTTAAAGGGTCAATGCTTATGGCTAGAACTTCCCCTATGCTTTATAGATTTTGTGCAGAATTTCAATTATTAATACTTTCTAAATGTCTTTTGTGTTCTGTTTCTCCTTGACTCTGTTCCTTGCAGACTCCTTTTTAAGGATTCTTTTTAAGGGTATTAATAGTAATGTTCCTGGTGTCATACTTAGCAAATTCTGAGTATTGTACTAACTCTCCTGCATTAGTTACCCTTGCAGCTGTTTATTTCCTTTTAGATACTCAAGTAATTCAGAGACCCGTTCAGGCTTAGGCAGATTAAAGAAGCTTCTTGTGAGTGGAATGGCTCATCTAATATTAAAAGTGACTGGGGCAGGTTCGGCGCCCATAGCACAGTGGTTATGGTGCCAGCCACACACACTGAGGCTGGCAGGTTCGATCCCGGCCCGGGCCAGCTAAAACAACAGTGACAACTGCATCAAAAAATAGCCCGGTGTTGTGGTGGGTGCCTGTATCCCAGCTACTTGAGAGGCTGAGAATCACTTAAGACCAAGAGTTTGGGGTTGCTGTGAGCTGTGATGCCACATCACTCTACTGAGGGCGACATAGTGATGAGACTCTGTCTCAAAAAAAAAAAAAAAAAAAAAAATAGTGACTAGGGCAATGACTCATTTACTCTGCCTCGGTTTGAGGGACTTGGGCACACAGATAAGAAAGTACTTATGCTAGGGGTGTGAAGGCAGGAGCTCGTGTCTCTAGTAGAGAATGGGACCAAAGAATCCCAGGCCTTGGAAGAATTAATTTGGGAATGCAACACCAGGAAAGTGGCTCTGTGAGGAAGCATGGATGCTCCAGGGAGAGTTGAGTTGGTGACACCCTTGCAATCTGGGTGATCCTCATTCTCATTATGCTTCTTTAGAAAATGTTTTTATTTTCAGATCATTCCACAGATTTTTAGTGCAACTTTGAGAAGGTGGTCTCCAGTAACTTCCACATTACATTTTTCCTGGAAATATTCTCCAAATTATAGACTACATCTGTATTACCTTACTTGGTTCTAGTGGTTTCTGGGAAATGGGTTAGAGATCAGGCTTTGGAAATTGCTCTTTCTTTTATTACACGTTCTGATCTGGTCCATTTGTCTCTGGAAAATTCTTTTCCCTGCTGGGTGGGATCTTTGTAGGAATGGCCCCTCTCAGTTGCTGCATGGAATCTGGAACCTGGTTAAGGCTAGCCAGCCTAGGGGATGTGCCTTGGGGAAGGCATGCATAACACAGGGAACGGAAACCCTCCTTGCAGCATCATTGGGGAATGTGGTGTCCTCTTTGGAGATTTGGCTGTTGTATGCAGAGCTAATTGAGAATGCAGGGGCTGATGTTCATTGCTTACTGCAGCTTCCCTGGAAGCCTTTATGATTAGTAGGGCAGGACCTGTGGAGGAGAAAGATCAGTAGCGGTTTGCCCTGCCCAGCACTTGCGGTGAGATGCAATGAGTCTTCTCTCTCTATTATGGGAAGAAGTGGCCCAACTGGAAGCTGTTTGCTTTAAGGCCATTTTCATTACTAAAAGACCCATAAAGCAGAGATAGATGCCTGTATCCCAGCTACTTGAGAGGCTGAGAATCGCTTAAGACCAAGAGTTTGGGGTTGCTGTGAGCTGTGATGTCACATCACTCTACTGAGGGCGACATAGTGATGAGACAGAGTCTCATCACTATGTCTAGATGCTTTTCTAGGCTATAGGAAAGCATAAAGGCAAGGGTAAAGTGGGGGAAAACTATTGCTTTCCTCTGGAGGTGTTTGGACAGGCAGTTAGGCAGTGAACACACGAAAGAGGGAACGAGAGGAGGCTGTTAGCTTATGGTTTCCCATGACCACATTAATGTACACAGCTATGATTTAATTAAAAAAAAAAAAAAAAAAAGAAAGAAAATTTCCTCAGATAAAGAGGCATACAGCTTCCTTCTAGTGGGCATGGCTCCACTTTATATCAGATGTCACCTTGGTCTGTCTGTCCCATCATTAGCCAGATTTCTGCTGGAAAATAGAGAATGAGGGGGTCAGAGGTGGGAAGCTAGATGGTCAAGCAGGAATGGCAGCCAGGGTCTGCTGTCTCATTCGCTGGAACTCTAGATAAAGACTTGCAAAATCCCAAAAACCTGCAATTACAGCTTTTTATCAAAGTACCTATATCTTTATAATTTATTCCTAGGTTTAAAAGATGGTATTTCAGAACAGGTATTATTTAATCTGATGGGCTAACTTATCACCTAGATGGAGAGCAGCCCAGAAAAAGCTTGAAGCAAAGACAGGATCTTGCTTGTGGCAGTCTCATGACCATTTCTGTTATTGAACTTGGCTTTTTGAGGGTTTTTTAGGTTCCCAAGATCTTGTTTTAGCTTTGGGCGCTAATAGTGGCTGGACTTTGTATCAGAAAAGGTCCACTTCTTTTACTCTGAACTAACTGCTTGTAAAGCTGAATTAATTGATTCAATTCCAGCTGTGTGTGGTGTGTGTATGTTTGTGCAAACCCAGTATTTTTGACAACTTGAGATTATGGAAAAATATATAAGCTAAATTTTTGGAGAGGGAAAAGGAAAAAGGGAAATGAATGAGAGAATTTTTAATCTTGTGATAACAGAATACCACAGACTGAGTAATCGATAAAGAACAGAAATGTGGGCGGCGCCTGTGGCTCAGTGAGTAGGGCGCCAGCCCCATATGCCGAGGGTAGCGAGTTCAAACCCAGCCCTGGCCAAACTGCAACCAAAAAATAGCCAGACGTTGTGGTGGGCTCCTGTAGTCCCAGCTGCTTGGGAGGCTGAGGCAAGAGAATCGCGTAAGCCCAAGTGTTAGAGGTTGCTGTGAGCTGTGTGATGTCATGGCACTCTACCCAAGGGCAGTACAGTGAGACTCTGTCTCTACAAAAAAAAAAAAAAAGAAAAGAAAGAAAGAACAGAAATGTATTATAACAGTTCTGGAGGCTGAGGAATCCCAAGTTGAGGGACAGTTTTCTGGTAAGGGCCTTCTGTTGTGTCATCCCATGGCAGAAGATAGAAGGGTAGCAAAGCACATCAAGACAGCAAGAGCAGAGGAACCTGAACTTGCATTTTATCAGAAACCCACTCTTGAGATAAGGGCATTGACTAATCCATTCACCAGAAAAGAGCCTTCATGGCTTAATCACCTTTTAAGGATCCCATATCTTAATACTATCACAATGACAATTAAGCTCCAACATAAGCTTTGAGGAGGACATTCAAATTATAGCAAGGATAAACATGATGTAAGAGTCAGGGAAGAAAAAGGAAAACAGTTCTTAAAAGTGCAGCAAAATACATATAACAAAAAATGCACCACCTTAAGTTCAGTGGAATTAGGTACACTCATATTGTTGCACAACATCACCACTGTCCATGTCTAGAACTCTTTTCATCTTGTAAAACTAAACTCTGTATCTCTGAAACACTAATTCCCCGTTCCCCTCTTCCCTTTAGCCCTGTCTCATATAAGTGGAACCATACGTATCTGTATTTTGGTGACTGACTTATTTCACTTAGCACAATGACTGGAAGGTTTATTCATGTTGTAGTATGGGACAAATTTTCCTTCCTTTTTAAGACTGATTAATATTTCATCATAAGTATATACCACATTTTCTTCACCCATTCATCTGTCAAAGGACAATGGGTTGCTTCCATCTGTTAGCTATTGTGAGTAATGCTACTATGAACATGGATGTGCAAATATCTCTTCAGGACCCTGCTTTCAATTCTTTTGTATATATACATAAAAGTGGATTTGCAGGATCATATTGCAGGTCTATTTTTAATTTGGGGGGGAGTCTTCATACTGTTTTTAATAGGCCTTGCACCATTTCACAATATTGTACCAGCATTCCAGTTTCTACATATCTTCACCAATGCTTCTTATTAGTATATATATTTTTTTTTTATGTAGCCATTCTGACAGGTATTATAAGGTCATCTCACTGTGGTTTGGATTTACTTTCTCTTATGATTAGTGTTGTTGAGTATCTTTTCATGTGCTTATTGGTAATTTGTATATTATCTTTGGAGAAATGACTACTTGAGTCATTTTGCCATTTTTAATTTGGTTATTTAATCTTTTATTGTCAAGGTATAGCAGTTCTTTATGTATTTTATATATTAATATCTTGTCAGATGTATGCTTTGAAAATATTTTCTTATATTCATGTCTTTAATCCATAATGAGTTAATTTTTATATATGTTGTAAGTTAAGGTGCTAACTTCATTTTTTTGCCATGTGGATATACAGTTTTCTAAACACCATTTGTCAAAAAGCTGTCCTTATTTCATTGAATAGTCTTGGCCTTGTTGAAAATAATTTGACCATAGGTGTGAAAGTTTATTTGTGGGCTTTCTATTACATTCTATTGGCTATATGTCCATCTTGATTTTTGTGCTACACAGTTTTAATTATGAAGCTTTGTAATAAGTTTTGATATCAGGAAGTGTGAATACTCCAACTTGGTTCTTTGTTTTCAAGATTATTTTGGCTATTCTGAGTCCCTTGGAAGTCCCAGGTTAGAATGAATTTTTATATTTTTGTAAAAAATCCCTTTGGGAGTTTGATAGGGATTGCACTGAATCTGTAGATCACTTTGGGTAATAAACCTTAACAATATTAAATTTTCCAGCCTATGAACAAAGAACATGGAAAAATCCAGGTTTTGCCTTGTAATTTACTCTCTTTATTGTTTCTCAGAGTGACAGCACTGGACAAAGTATAACCTGCAGTTGTAAGGCCTTATGTTTGCTGAAACTGCTCTGAAAAATGTGGCTCTAGTCGTTTATCTATTGGTTTTATATTAGTATTGAGTACATTGGATACTTGCTTTTCCATTCCTGTGAGGCATAACAAAGAGGACTTCATCCTCTCATATCCATCTGAAAAAAAAAAAAAAAAAAAGAATATGCCCATAGGCTAGGTCTTAAAAAGCAGCTTTATGACTTTATCTATGGGTCTGTATTTTGGAAATTCTAAATATTAGAACTTGCTTAAAGAACTTGCCTTTATGAACTCCAGCTTACTGAAGATTACCATGTTAAATATCACACTGAAATGGAATATAATATCAAGGCCAGATATGACAAAAGGGCTCTTTGCTTTTCACATCACTTATAATGTTCTTTTTTATTCTAAATGATTTTCTTTATAGGTTTGTCTTCACTGGGATTTATATTTTTGAAGCTCTGATAAAAATATTGGCAAGAGGTTTTATTCTGGATGAATTCTCTTTCCTTCGAGATCCATGGAACTGGCTGGACTCCATTGTCATTGGAACAGCGTAAGAATTGAAGAGACTTAGGACGGGAAAGAAGCCTTTTTCTTCCATCAGGGCTCTGTATGTCTGTGTGAGTGGTTGAGTGTGGCCTCATAAGGATTAGAGTTCTGAGTGCTGTGTTGGTTGGCTCTGAATAATACCATGCAGCTAACAGTCCAGAGGCCTCCATGCACAAACCCATTTCTAAGTCAACACTCATGCTCTCATTCTTTAAGCCATTTATTTACCAATATTGAGCAATTATGGGCCAGGCTCTATACAAGATACAGGGTTTTTGACAATGAAAAAAAAAAAAAAATGACATAGCTCTCAACCTCATGAAGCTTACAATTGAGAGAGGAAAAGATATAATTAATGACCATTACAATATGGAATGGAAGAACAGCTGAATAGGGGGTATGTACGTGTTGTGCTGTCAGAGCATGTAGAAGAAACCAAGAAGTATAAAGAAATCTCTGGCTACTGCAAGGTCACAAAGATTCATAGTTTGGGCTTTTACATTTAAGTCCATGGTTTATTTTGAGTGAATTATTGTGTATGGTGTTAGGTAGGGATTGCAGTTCATCCTGAAGGAAAAGACACTGATTTGGCATATGCATCATGGGATGGAGTCAGTAAAATAAAAAGCCAGGAAAGCAATGGCCTATTACTAGCATAGCTATAATAAGTAATTATCATTACTTAATTTGTGCAAGGCATTGTGTTAAGCACTTTGTATATGTTTTCCTAATATCCACATAAGCCTTTGGAGGTATGTGCTATTAATTTTCAAGTTTTACATTTGAAGTTCAATGGTTGTGTCCTCTTGGCTATTGAAAGATGGTGTAATGCAGTGGTTAAGAATGTGGGTTCTGAAGCCAGACTGGCTGGGTTCACATACAGGGTTGGCTACATAGTGGCTGGAAGACCTTAGCAAGTACAATGGGGCCTGGAACCTGGAAGCTAGTCAATAAATGTTTGGGAGGATTTCTGTTATCTATGGATATAGCCATAATTGCATGGATTGTTCCAAGGAATCCTCATCTGTGCCTACATATAAAGATTAGCTGAGAATAGCCTTTTGTGTTGTTCATGGTCCATATCAATAGGCAGTGATATTGCCAGATCCTGAGAAGAAGGCGAGGCTAGAAAGGTGAGGCTGCTGACTTGACCTGGGTGGATGCAAGCCTCAGGCTGAGCTTATTTATGGCCCTTGTGGAGATGTGTGGTGCAGCTGCAGGATTGAGCAATCTTAGGCTTTCACTATGCTTTGTCTTGTAGGATTGTATCATATTTTCCAAGTATCAGCATCAACCTTTCCTCGCTGCGTAGCTTCCGAGTGCTCAGAGCTTTGAAGGCCATTTCAGTAGTTTCAGGTAAGTCATTGTAACTTTCAACATTGGCTCTCAGCTGAAGACAGTGTTCTTTTATATTTAATTTTTTTTTTCAAAATGTAGTTATGGAAACCAAAAACAAACAAACCCTACCCTGTACCTTTACTTGATGGGTCAAACAATAGTTATTGAGCATCTCATATATCCAGGCACTGTGATCACTGCTTGAAATCTGTAAGTGAGCAAGCAGACAAAGGTCACTGAGTTGACCTTATAGGATGGGATGGGGAGATGGACACAAAGCAATAACTATGATAAATATTGTGTGGCAAGTAAGAAAATGCTATATTCCATGAAAAATAAAAAGGAAAGCAGACACCCTGAGGATAGGAAGTCACAGGGGCCAGAAGAATCAGGTGGCAATTTTAAATAGCGTTATCAAGGCAGGTGTCATGAGAAGGAGAGGTGAGCAAAGATTTGAAGCTAGTGAGGGAGTGGCACAATCAACATATGGGAAAGAGTGTTCTGAACATAGAAAACAGCCAGTGCAGAGACCGTGGGAAAGGAGTGATGGTGATGAGGCCAGAATGGGGGCAGTGAAGGCCAGGAGATGGAGGTGGTATCACAGAAGTGAAGGAGAAACTTATACCCATAGGGAGAACTTGGGGTTTCATTTTAAAGAAGTAGGAGCTGTCATGTGGAGAATAGAATGTAGAGGAGCAACAAGAGATGCGGGAAGACAGGTAAGAGGTGTGGTGTTTCCCTGAAATGTGGAGTCTCAATCACCTGCTGTGGGAGCATAACTGACTGGTGGTTTCAACTGCCACCTCTCTATGTTCACAGCCACATTCCTGCTCATGCCAAGATCATGTATGCCCTGTACAGCATGGGCACTAGTATTTGCCTATTCCTGAAGGGTTTGGGACTCCTCTGATGGGAACTTTGCCTCCCCCACCCCCACCTCCCACAGTCTGACTGACATTGTCTCACAGTGGCAGTGCAGTTTGAGGCTCTTCCTGTCTGATTCTGCCTCCTTACTGGCCTTGCTTCTTTCTTAGATGTCAGACCTGTGTCACAGTCTGAGGCCTCTTTCTGCCTGGTCCTGGTCCACCCCCTTTCTTTCACAGGCATTTCCTCTACCCCAACAAATCTCTTGCATGTATGACCCCAGGATGTCTGCTTCTCAGAATGCAAAGGGACACAAGAAACCATGATCCATGCAAGGCTTGGCAATGCTGTTGACTCAGGTGGTGGTCATGGAGTTGTTGTATCATAGTTAGATATGTATAAATTTAAAGGTAGAAACAATAAGGATTTCCTGATAGGTTGACTGTATCTGTGGTGTGAGCAGAAGAAAAGAGTCAAGGATGACTCCAAGGTTTTTGGCTTTAGTGAATGGCCAAATGGAGTTGTCTTTGACTGTGATGGGAAAAGTTATGAGAGGAGCAAGGTTTGGGAGTTGGGTTGGGAAGTGGCTTTGAACATGCTGTGAGACATCCAAGGGAGAGGATCAAATAGGCAATCAGATATATGAATCTGGAATTTGAGGGAGCAGTCTGAGCTGGAGATACCATTTTGGGGGTCATGGGCCTGTAGATGGTACTTAAAGCCATGAACTCTGATAAGATTCACCAAGGGAATGTGCACTGATAAAGAATAGGGGAGGGGTGGCAGCTGTGGCTCAAAGGAATAGGGCGCCAGCCCCATATACCAGAGGTGGTGGGTTCAAACCCAGCCTGAGCCTCCAGGACACTGCAACATTAAAAGGGGAGAAAGAAGAGGAGAAACCAGAAAAGGAAATGAGCAGGGGCCAACGGTAAAGTAGAAAAGAAACCAAGGAAGGTCTCCTGGAAGCCAGATGAGGAAGGTAGCCTTGGGAATTTGGATAAAGCCAAGAGTGAGCTGTGAATATGAACTCATGTTTGTTAAAATATGTGAAGTTATTATGGCACACCCTTTTCCTCTCTCTCTGCTCTCCTCTCCCTTCTTTACTAAAACAAACCAACAAAAAAAATCATTCAAAAAAACCTTTCCTCATTGTACTCCATAAATGCAGTAATGTACACAGTTATGATCTACTAAAAAAATTAAATCAGAAACCATTAAAAAAAAAACACCTTTCCTCTGTGGAGTCCTTTCCCCCCTTCTTCCCTTCCCTCCTACTCTCTTCCACCAGTGGTTTTGGCACACTAAGAAAAGCCTTGGGGACTACGTGGTTGTGCAGCTTATGTCCACTTAAACTACATCAATGTCCAAACAACAGGCAATTTGGAGCCTTTCAAACAGAGGCAATGGATTATTTTTTTTAAACTCTGAAAAAGCCACAACATAGTGATAATGAAACTGGCAGTTAGAGGACATTTTATGTAGAATTTATCCCACCTGCTGGTTCGGCTTTGGTTAGACATGCAGTGAATGTCCCAGTTCAGCCTCCAGCTTCCCTCCCATGTGACATCATGCTGTGTGAGGGAAGTTTTTCCCACCAAGGGGTTGGCCTCTCACCGATGCTGTCATGTGCTCTCATCTTCACCTTCGAGCTTATCATTCACAGTCTACACTGATTGATTGGAATTTTGTCCCTTAGAATCATTCCACACATTACAATTCACATCTGGGAATTCCAAACCCTTGTCCAATGGCATCATGTTGGTAGCTTGAAATCTACCATGGCTATGAGAGAGCATCAGATAGATCCTTGTTCAGCAAACAAGAAAACTATAAACAGTAGTTTATAGCATCTACCAGCATAGATCCTTGGCCTGCAAACAAGAAAACTATAAACAGTACAAATTAAGGCTTTCTTCCCTCTACCCCCTTGAAGAGCCAATTTAAATCATTTACCAGAATACCACAAGATTATGCCCTTCTTATTTTGTAATATTGGCAGTCTAACAGTGTGCCATGGACATAGTAGGTGCTTAATAAATATTTCTTAAAGAAGTAAAGGGAAAGAAAAATACCCATTTGTAATCCCGATAATCTGAGTTTCCCCCCTAGGATACCCTTATTACTTGGAAAGCTCCTTCTTCTGTCCTTGCACATCCCAAGTTGGCTGTGTCTCATGGCACCAAATGTGCCTTGATAATAGATGGGTAACTACTAAATTTTAAATATAGGTCTATCTCATTTCCTAGTATGGCCTCAGCTGTCATTAAGTTATGCCTTGTAGCTTGTGTGGCTTGTTTCCACTCACTTGCTCCTCAGAGTGGCCCTAAAGCAGGCATAGGGCAGAGGGAAGAGGTCAAGTCCCAGAGTTTGATGACACACAGCTTCTAAAGCAGAGTTTTAACAAGAATTCAAGGTGCCAGAATCCCAGGCTAGGCCAGTTTCCTATTACTTCCTCCTTGCTCCCAGCCTATGCCTAGCTGTAGTGGGGATGGGCTTCCCTGCACACCTGTCTTCCTCCTCCCCAGGTCTGAAGGTTATTGTCGGAGCCTTGCTGCGTTCTGTGAAGAAACTTGTCAATGTGATGATCCTCACCCTCTTCTGCCTTAGCATCTTTGCCCTGATAGCTCAGCAGCTCTTCATGGGAGGCCTAAACCAGAAATGTATCAAGAAAGACTGTGATAGAGATAACAGTAAAGCTAACGGTAAATACTCTGCTGTTCACTCCTGGGCACGTGTGCGGTTCACATTGACTTACCTCCTCTCACTCTGGTACTGCCTGCATGCCTGCATTGCAGAGTCTTGCGAGCAAAGGAGGACTTTACCTATCCTGGGTGCACATGTGAGCAATGCATTCTCAGAGGACTGCCTCATTGTTTAGGTTTCCATGGAGAATGAAAAGCCTGAAGCCGCATCCACAAAAGCACTTTCTGTTCCCAACCCTATCTCAGGCTACTTCTTTGTAATACCTTGCACATGTGTTCAGAATGCCTGGATTTCACCAAAGAGAACCAGCAACTTCCCAGTTCCATTCCTGAAATATTTTTTCCAGTGACGCCTCTTCCTGTGCCCACCCTCTCCACACTGAGACAACACCTACCCATATTTCATGTGTCCCACATTTCATGTGACTACACTCTCTCTGTGTCTGTCATGGGCTGAGTCTGTGTCCAGCTTCCTCCAGGGATAGTTTCCAGTTCAGTATTATGTACCATGAGGGAGGGTGGTGGTGGCGGCAATGTTACTGTTTCCTCCTCTCATTTCTCCTTTCTTCTTCCTTTCCCTCCTTTTCTCTTGCTCCTTTCTGAGGGCTTTAACCCCACTTTCTCTCTGGACACCCACTCAGATCATGTTAGAGGATGCAGAACCAGTCTATTTTCAAGGATACATTGGCATATTCTATTTACTTTCAGTGTTGTTTTAAAATCTGAATTTACGACTCTTTCCACTCTCAGAATCTTGCTTTGAAAAGAAAGAAAATTCCACTGAATTCAAAATGTGTGGCACCTGGATGGGTAGCAGGTAAGAGACTTATATTCTCCATTTTTCCCCCAGCAGAGCACCTCTAGATCTTTTGGAATGAGGTGGAAAAACAGTCTTCATATAATCACTGGTGGAAGCAATGATAATTGTTGTTCTCACACAGTACTAATTAGGTCATGTGTCTAAGCAAGTTTGGATTTAAAATATTTTAAATATTAAAAATTATTTTCAAGAGTTCAGAGCAGCTTTTATCCTTAGTTATGTTGAATTAGTAGCTTATAGGAAACATACGGAAAAATTAATGATTTTCCAACTTCATGGAATGAGTATTCAAGACTTTCAAAGGTGAGAAGTGATGTTAGACTGAGAGCCCCAGGAGGCCCTTGTTTTCTGGTCCATGACATCAACCTGTTGCAAGATCCCTAAGCATGCTTCTCTCTGCTGATCTGTTGATCACCACTGCCTCTAACTAGATACACACTTGTATGTGCATTCACACACACCCCCAGCAGGTAGGCCTTTGGTCCTGTGGGGAAAGATTCTTTCTTCTAGGATATCAGCATTCTCTGTGGTGAAATATTGAATTCAGCAAAGATTTATTGAGTGTATTTCAAGTTGAGATAATATGCAAGGCACTCTGATGGAATACATTACGTTCACTTCTCAATAACAAATAGATATCAAGAGCCTACAGTATGTCCAACTCTGAGTTAGACCCAAGGAATGAAATTATGAACAAGGCATCTCCACACTTGTGAAACTAATATCTTCCAGGGAAGATGGGCAGAGAGGAAATACAGTTATGTGCTGCATAACGACACTTAGGTCAATGATGGACCATACATATAACAGAGGTCCCACAAGATTATAATAAGTATTGTATATTATTATAATTTTTACTGCTCATTTTTTACATTTAAATACACAGATACTTACCGTTGTGTAACAGCTGCCTACAGTATTTGGTATAAATACTTTTTTGGTATAAAATACACTGTGTGGGTTTGTAGCCTAGGAACAATAGGCTATACCAGATAACCAAAGTGCCTAGTAGACTATATCATTTAGATTTGTATAAGTGCACTCCACTGTGTTTTCACAACCATGATATCACCTAGTGTTGCATTTCTCAAAACATGTACCTATGGTTAAGTGGCATATGACTGCTAGAAAGTGACAAATTGTTATAAGAAAGATGTATGGATTCTAAAAAATGTGATCCTGTCTGGAGAATTATGAAAGGTTTTTCTGCACTTGCAAGACACAGTAGGCTTTAATCTAATATGAGGTCTCCTAAACTCACATTGTGCCTCCAGTGTCTTTATCTTTAAGGGGGCCCAACGGCTGCTGTATATGATGCTTCTTTGGTCCCTTGCCCACACCAGTGTATGTAATTACAATGGGCAAAACCCCAGGAGGGGTGTATCGTCTAGACACAGAGAAGAGCAGCTTTGGTTGCTAATTGGTCTTTGGAGTGTTCTTTTCACTCCAAGTTTATGTGCCAGGCATAACTCTCAGTATAGGCACAAATCCAGGAATTTTATAGGCAATGAACTCCTAGTCTGTGACATTCTGCATTGATCATAGCATGGTCGTTTCCTAGGAGAGGCACTCTGAGAAGATCTGAGGCCACCTTCCTAGGCAGTTCAGGGCCATGGGCCAGCCTCCATCCTTCGCTCATTGCTTCCTTCCCTGAGGACTACTTGGTTGGTGATTACAACTCAGATCTGAAGTATGAGCAGGAGGTTCAAAAAGAGAAGGAGATGGAGCAAGCAAAGGCAGACAGTATGAACAGAAGGGTGAATGCCTTGGGGCCTGAAAGCATGTTGGAGATGGCAAGAAGCTCAGTGGCTTTTGAGGCAGAAAGACAGGAGAGGAGGCAGGAGGGGAGACAGGAGTCAACTATGCAGTCTATCAGTCCATCAGTGCTAGAAAATTTGGCCTTAATTATAATGGACACAGGAAACGTGGAAAACTTTTAATGCAGGGAAATGACTAGGGCATACTAGAATTTTTGAAAAATCATGTGTGGTTGCTGTGAGAATGGATGGATAGATGAGGAACCCACTTATGAGACTGTGTTAGTACAGGTGAGAACTCTGAAGCTATATAGTAGTGATATAGGAAAATGGGTGGATAAATTGTAGAGCCATTTAGGAGATAGAAAGCATAGGACTTGTAGACTGAAGAGGGATGTTGAAGTTACTTGCATATACAAATGCATGTGTGAGTGAGTAGGTGGGAAGTCAACGGGAGAGAAAACTGTAATAGGCATTTCTCATTTTGGTGTGAGTGACTGTGATGGGAATGCTGGAAGAGAGGGTTAATTAGCTATATAAGCTGATGAGAAGGTGCATCCAGAGAGAAGGAGATTGAACAAAATAGGCTTATATTTTAAATGATAAACAGGAAAGAAGGGAGACAAGTTATGGCAGGTCTATTCTCAACAGGCTCCTGAAAGTTGAAAGGCACTGGGACTTTACAGAATTTTCTTAAGATCTGGGGGAAGAAGGCAAAATGGCTGCCCTTCTCCTCACTCACCCCAAAGAAAAGACCACCACTCACCAAGTCCCACACTGCCCACCAGACAGATCCTCATCAGCTTGTCAGGAGTCTGATTAGTGCCACTGGATATCCCAGACTCACCAGGCTTACAGAAGCCCTTGCTAGTATAAAGGATACCAAGATAAACAGAAAAAGTGGCCACGAGCAAAACCACAATAATTCAGAGAACCAAAATGGCTTTAAAAACTTTAACTTGTGTCACTGGTGAAACCAAAAGAGATATGGCACACAAAAAAAATACTTGTTATGAAAAAAGAACAGTCATAAAACAAGAAATATTTATTAGAACTTAAATTTGATTACAAAAATTCAATAATAGAACTGAAAGATAAAGTTGAGAAAATAGCCCAGAAAGTACAAAAGACAAAGACAGAAAATACAAGAATAAATAACAATCTAGTAGTTCCAACTTTTGACTAACTAGAAATTCCAGAAAGAGGGCTCAGAAAACAAAAAAGAAAAGAAAGGAAATCAGTGAAGAAATGCTATATGGAACCTCCCTGGAACTAAGCATGCAAGTTCCTCAATGCCCCATAAACTGCCCAATGCAATGAATAAAAAAGGACAATGCCAAATGCATTATCATGGTATTTCAAAACTAAAATTAAAGGAGAAAAGAAACTCACCCACAAAGGAGCAAAGATCAAAAATTGCATCAGAATTCTCAATAGCAACACAGGATAATAGCTGAGCAGTGCCTTCAGAGTTCTAAGGAAAAACAATTTTCAACCCCAAATTCTGTTTTTGGTCAAGCTATCAATTTATTGAGAAGGTGAATAAAGATATATTCATGTATGCAAAGATCACTCAATCTTCTTAAGAAACTATTGGAGAGATGCTCCAGAAAAATGAGAAAGTAAAACTAGAAAAGGGCAACAAGCAAAAGCCAAGAAAAACAGTCCCCAACCCAGGAGAACCATTGGTGGAGGTAACCACATTTTTCTATAAAGAGTGATGTGAATAGTGATGAAGTGGTATAGGATGTGGGAGAGCGGACCCTCATCTACCATAAAGGGGAGTTAATCAACAAGGACTAAGACTGACGAATTGAATATCAATGTAAGCACTGTATTTAGAGATACTGATATAAATGAGTTAAAAGTTGTTGAATTTAGGGTACATAAAGAATAATAAAATTATTTCATTACAAGCTTTTTGGTGCACATAATTTTAAAACTCTGTGCACATATTACTTTGATTAACATACTATATTTATTAAAAACTAACAGTACATACCCTTAGTATACCCTATAGATACACTCAATGATATGTGCTTTAGTAATATAGGCAAAGACCTACATTCAAAGATACCCATTGCCCAAAAGTTTGTAAAAGCAAAGGGCTGTTAATCACTGAAAGCTAAATATTCATCATTAGCTGAGCAGTTAAATAAATCATAGGAGTGGAGGCATGAGAGTAAATGAGATATCTCCTTGTATATTGATATGAAATGACCTTTAAGCTGTATTGTTCCATAGAAAGAGCAAGATGCCAGAGACTGCTCAAGGGATGCTCCCATTTGGGTATTATAAAAGATAATACACAATGCATGTGTGAGTGAGTAGATATCTTTATATAAAGATACCTTTATATAAACGATATATAAATAGATATGTGCTTCTATAGTCATAGAAAATTTTTAGAAAGTTACAAAAGTAACTGTTACCTCTAGGAAGTGGGACCAAGGCACTGGGGAGAGAAGGAGACTTACGATTTGTTGTATGAGCTGTTGTACTGTCAATTGTTCACTGGGTAATTGCTTTTAATTTTTCAGTGAAGAACTTGCTAATGAATTTATTAATCAATCCATTGGAAAACTACCCCATTAGGGTCCACATTAAGGTCTGGGCTGGGAGGTTTGGCAGACAAGGGAATGGTCAGTCTAGAGATATTTCTTTCATGAGGCTTCTAGTGTGAGCCCATAATCCTGAAGAACCAGGCTAATGGGGGTAAAAGGGAAGCTGGGCCAAGGGGTATGAAATTCTTTCTCTGTTTGCTTGTTTCCAATATCTAGAAATGCCTGTTCCGAGCAATTTGAATGTGGCCACACCAACTATAATCCTGACTATAATTATACGAATTTTGACCACTTTGGCTGGTCTTTTCTTGGCATGTTCCGGCTTATTACCCAAGATTCCTGGGAGAAGCTTTATCAACAGGTTATCTATTTAGAGTCTCTCCTATTTCCTCCCTTCTTCCATTTCCTTCCTTCTATCATTTACCTATTTATCTATCATTTATAACCTACTGTCTATCCTCCATTTTTGTAATCTCTGTTTCATCTTTAGCAGTGGTATTATTAAATTTTGTTAGAAACTTTAAGAAAATTATAAATGTGATATTTGGATACAAAAACATTCTTCTTATAAATAGTACCATTCTCCAGATGGCCTACTTCTGAAGTTTCATCACCAGTACTATCTCTCTTGCCTTCAATTTAAAAAATGCAAATACCCTTGAGAAAATCAGAGATAGTAAAGTCCCCCAAACTTCCACATGACACTATGAATGGCATCTCACCACTGAGAGACAGGAGTCCTTGAGGAGCTGGGAGGCTGCAGACAATGCTGTGGTCAGTTGAGTCAACCAGTGCTGGGGGAAGACCAATTGTCTGCTCCTGTGCAATCCTTGCTTGAGGTGACAGTCACCACTCTGTGGAATAAAGCTTCAGATGAAGCACATGCTCTGTCCCTTGCAGACCCTGCGCACCTGTGGGCTCTATTCAGTCTTTTTTTTTGTGGTGGTCATCTTCCTGGGCTCATTCTACCTGATTAACTTAACCCTGGCTGTCGTCACCATGTCTTATGAGGAGCAGAACAGAAATGTAGCTGCAGAGACAGAGGCCAAAGAAAAGATGTTTCAGGAAGCCCAGCAGCTGCTAAAGGAGGAGAAGGAGGTAGGGATGTGGGGTCAGACAGTGGGTTCTGCTTGAGGGAGGGGAGGGAGGATCTCAGAGTCAATGTGGCCTGGAGTTCAAGTTGCCACCTGGAGCCTGGTCTCAGTGCTTCCTCTACTGGTGCTCTCCTGAGAATTTTAGCCCACTGTAGATTGGCTGTGCTGCTATCTCTCACACAGCCATCCAGGCATAGGGCTCTTGAGAACAGGGAACGTTTCTAAAGCCTGGGCCTTTTGGACATGTCCCACAATACTGACGAGAGGATATAACTTACGTATATGTAAATCCAGACTCTGATCCAGGCTTTCTTGTGGAAATCTGGAGAAATTTGTGTTTAGGGCCTTTGCTTGAGGGGGGCCCTAGGGCAACAACAATGATCATCTTTCCCTCCCTGAAATCCCTGTCATATTTGTTAGGCCATTTTAATAGATTTTTTTTTTTTTTTTTTACATTCTTCAACTTAATTCTAAGATTTTCAGGTCAGAGACTGTGTTTTATACTCTTTCTCATTTTCAATAGGGATTTATCAGAGGGAAGTTTATCATAAGTGCTTAATATCTGTATCATGAATAAATGCATGAACATACTAGATACTGTGCTAAGGTGTAGTGATACAGAGAGATAAAAGAGAGTCAATACTGCCTTTGATGGCTACAATCTCTGTGCAAAAGCAGATATGCTTCCCCCCCACCCCCCATAAGTAGTGACAGAGCTAGCATATTCCAGTTAGATGATGGGAAACCTAAATGGTACAATGCTAGTAGAAGACAGGAGAGTTCCTCCATTCTAAGGTCAGGGTCATTTGCAATGCTTTATGAAGAGGTATAATCTGTTTGCTTTTGTTCACTTTATAAGGCTCTGGTTGCCATGGGAATTGACAGAAGTTCACTTAATTCTCTTGAAGCATCATTGTTTTCCCCTCAAAAGAGAAAGGTCTTTGGTTATAAGAAAAGGAAGTCCTTCTTTTTGAAAGAGTCTGGGAAAAATCAGCCTCTAGGATCAGATTCGGATGAAGATTGCTCAAAAAGGGTGAGTCTTGTTCAAGGGAGTAAGGGTACCACAGGGCTGTTCAGGCAGTCCAGTTGCCAATACAATGAAAGCATTCATTCATTCATTTACTTATTTATCCATTCATCCATTTGCACATATGTGCATCCTATGTCTATTCAATTACCCATTTATCTATAAGCATTTATTTCAAGTGTCAGTGTTTACTACCTGTTTGGCATTAGGACAGATATTGGGGATACATGGTTCCTATACCACTGAGTTTATTTACAATTAATGATGAAGACACATTTACAAGGAGGCAGTTATAATGCAGTGTAAAGGACTGACATGATGACTGCTGTGGGAGAACAGAGGAGTGCCTTGTCAGTGTGTGTTCCTTCTGAACCAAACATTGATGTGCAAGTAGATTATTTGGGAAGTGATTCCAGAAAGCACTGAGAGGAGAGAGAAGTGATTTGTAGAAGGGAAAGTGCTCCATCAAGCCTGTTACCACTGAATGTAGTTGGAGTTCAATCCCTCTGGTATGAGGTACTGGACACACACACACACACACACACACAGGTTTGGTTCATTCTTGGTTAAAGATTACTCGGTGCTAGAGAAAAACAGTTCCCTGTATTTCTAACTTGCATTCGTTAGGGAAGATTTGGATGGTTGTCTGCTTCAGACAACCAACTTAGACTGGCTAGGGGCTGGGGGAAAATCAGTGGATCAGAAAAGGGTTTCCAGAAGAAGCAGTCCATAAACTGAAAGGATGAATACACCCAGCAAAAGGAAGAATGGAGCATCACTGTAGAGGGAACAGCATGTGCAAAGGCTTGGAAGCAAAGATGAGCAGGAAAACACGACCCATTAGAAAACTTGCACATGTGTGTGTATGTGTGTGTGTGTGTGTGTGTGTGTGAGAGAGAGAGAGAGAGAGAGAGAGAGAGAGAGAGAGAGAGAGAAAGATATGAAGTTGGGGGAGGGCGGGTGGCAAGAAGCTATAGTGGTAAGATGGGGTGATCACAGAAGTACTTCAAAACCAAGCTAAAGAATTCACCCATTGCATTCTGGCAAGAGGTAAGCAGCACTGAAAGGTTTAAGCAAGAGATAGATATAACCAGATTTACATTTTTGAAATCTTGGATGCATCGAAGAGAGGAAATTGGAGGATTGGCAAGACTAGAAGCAACCAATTAAGAGGTTATTATAGTGACTTAAGTAAGAGGTAGCCATGGCTTAAACCAGGGTTAAGGAAGTAAGGAAGAAAAGAGATTAATAGAGTGCAGTGAACAATAGGAGATTAAAATTTGGCAATTGAACTGATGTTGAGGGTGGGGATGATTCCTGGTGTCTGACATAGGTAGCTGACTTGATGGAGGGTAATTTTCTCAGACAATTGAAAGCATTCAAGAAAGGAACATGTTTTGAAGTGGGAAAGATAGCCATTTAGTTTTAGATGTGCCAATTTTGAGGTGCCTATGGGACATCCGGGTGGGGATGTTGAGTGGGCAGTGTGATATGCAGTAATGAAGCCATGGGTGGGGCACAGTAGGAAAAGTTATTCTTATCATTAAGGCAGGAATGTTCAGACATGTTTTAATTGTAAAGAGAAAATTCAGAGGGAGGAAGATGTTAAAGATAAAGGCCAGGGAAGGATGGCAAGAGCTAATTTCCTGAGAAAGAAAGGAGATGAAGTGGGTACAAGGGGAGTATACATGCTTGATCATGGTGTGGGGAAAGGGGTAAAGGGACCTGAGTTAAATCAAAGCATCACATCCTCTGTTACTGTCAGTTCTCTGCTGTAGTGATGGGGACAGGTCTCATGATTGAGAGACCACAGCACAATGAAGAGACTGCAGATATTTCTTTTGCTGTTTTAAATGTTTTTCCTCACTTCACAAAATAGTAGGCAAAGTCCCAGATACTTCATACAAAATGCCTTTTCTTTTTTTGCTAGAATAAGGAATTGCTATAGAAAAGCTACACAGATTAGCCTATAATAAAGGGAGTGTTCCCTTTGGGCTATGATTAGTCAGAACCTTAGGGAAATAAGCCATTATGTCCAGCTGTCTAGAGAGCTTAAGGTTTATGTCCTTTAATCTCCAGTGACTTTAGAATTGTAGGTAAAGTAAGAATCAGTATGCCCTTGGAAATAACCTGAAGGTGTGCTTGGGATTTAGTATATAGATTTTGTGATTTTGGTATTTTTGTTACTGAATCTTTTAAAATCTGTGTAGGCAATTGTTCAAGGCACTTCACTATCTGGCCCCAATTCACTTTTCTAAATTTGTCCTCCACTTCTGCCCTTTGCAAACATTATTTCCAAATTAGACTTTTAATTGCTTTCATATCTTAGCCACCAGTCACTACTTTTTGCAAAATATTGTTCACTCTTTGTTGACAATGAATAAAGCACGGAAAGTTAAATTTTTGTAGGTCAGACTCTTGAAATATGCATGCAAAATAAATTTGAATGATCAAATAATATTTCTCTTATCTGTTAAATGTGAAACAAGAAACTTGAACATTTGGCATGCTGTAAGGGTGAGTAGACCTTTATAAATTGTTGAGTACCTTAATTGCATGTGGCATCGAAACAAAGTAGTTTGTGTAGTTTTGAAGAGAGACAGCCCCTATCTTTAGAACATCCATTGTGCCTTCTCTTACAGCCACATGTCCTAGAGCAAACCAAACGACTGTCTCAGAATCTGTCGTTGGACCACTTTGATGAGCACAGTGACCCCTTACAAAGGCAGAGGGCACTGAGTGCTGTTAGCATCCTTACCATCACCATGCGGGGTAAGTTCTACCTCCCAGGACAAGGGAAAACCTAATTTTAATGATTTCCTTCCATTCTCTCTTTCTCTGGCCTTCCAGAAACTTTCTGCTATGAAGGCTTTTTTTTTTGGAACCAACCCATTGTGTTGTCCTGCAAAGTGACGTCCTATGCCTCTGAAGCATGTCAGCTAAGTGGCTTACAAGATACTGAGCTTTTCCTGGGGACTCTGAGTTGGCATTTGGCTAGTAGTATGAAATGCTAGATTTGGGCGTTAGGGATGTTGGATAAGAGGTATAGATAGGACCTCATAACCAGGCCAGGCATTCACAGCATGGCTGTGTGACAGCAACTGCCAGCATAAGAAGAGAAGACTTCTATATCTCCAGGAGGTGGCAGCTAGCATCAAAGTTACAGTCAGGAACCTGGTTGGGTGACTGAGGACCTCTGTAGACAGACTAGAATTATCTGATGGGCCAGATCAATAGGGCACCAACTAAGGGTCTGGTGTTCAGGGGCAGGAGAAAGACCCTGCAAGGGTGAAGTCAGTGAGTCCCTTAGCACTCGTGAACCTGTTGCATCACCTCACTTGCCCTGCATACATCCCTGGAATGGTTCCAGGGAAATCAGTTGTGCAGCTGCTTTGTGGCCTGAACTCAGCCAGCTGATTGAATACCTTTTATTGTTTTGGTACTTACAGATGCCTCTGCCTGACTATCTCTCCATCCCCTAAGTCCTGGCTGCCCTTTATGCCCTTTACAGCCATCTCCAGAGCCTATCTTGAGTGGACATAGCTTGTATCTGTATCTATCTTATGGGTTCACAGCTAGCTAGTGTTGACTTCTACATCTATATCTCAAATGTTCAGTCCAGCTCAGGGATGCTCAACACAACTGTAAAAATATGATGTACTTGACTATACCATGTGCTAGTTGTATGTTGGACATTGTCTCTTCTGCATTGTGATTGGTGGAAAAACTTTTCTGGCTACACAAGTCAGTGCCCTTCTCAAGTGATCATGTGTTGCAAGAAACCCTAGGGAAGCGGGAGGAAGGAATGCCTCAGGCAAAAAGCAGCTAGACTGGTTCATAGCTAACTCCTCAGCTACTTTTTCATTCTCCTCTAGAGCAAGAAAAGTCACAAGAACCTTGCCTTCCATGTGGGAAAAACCTGGCATCCAAATACCTTGTGTGGGAATGTAGCCCTCAGTGGCTATGCATTAAGAAGGTCCTGAGAATTGTGATGACTGACCCCTTTACTGAGCTGGCCATCACCATCTGCATTATAATCAACACTGTCTTTTTGGCCATGGAGCATGACAATATGGACAACAATTTTGAGACTATCTTGAATACAGGGAATATGGTAACAGGCTTTTAAAAAATATAAAACTGTTTTTGGTTTGTTTTTGTTTTTAATTATTATGGTTACATAATTGTTTATATTTATGTGGTGCATGCAATATATTGGCATGGGCATACGCATACAATGTGTAATGATCACATCGGGGTGAATGGGATGGTATATCCATCACCCATGCATTTATCATTTTTTTGTTTTAGGAACATTCCAGTTCCATCCTTGTAGATATTTTAAAATACATGATAACCCATGGTTGACTGTAGATACCCTGTTGTGCTATTAAATATTAGATCTTGTTCATTCTAACTGTATTTTTATAGCATTTCCACTTTATTCCTTTGTCCTTGCTAATCTTCCTAGCTCCTGGTAAACTTCATCTCTACCTCCATGACATGCAGCCAGTTCCTCCTACCAGGTCAGGATCTTTTGGGCTCCAGGCCAGTGTATTCAGCTATCCTGTGCTGAAATATTCCAGAAATGAGCTGCAACATTGTTTCAGTTGGAGGCAGAATGCTGTGTCCACAGGGCCATGGTCCTGCATTAATGGAGTCAGCTCATTTCACCTTTTAGTACACCCAGTGGAATGTGGTATTGGATTAGTTCCAGAGAATATCCAGAGAACCCAGAGGCATCTCCTTGGACAGAACTTCTCAATTGCAAAGGTGGTCTGTCCATCACTTTAGCTGCTAGTCTAACAATAGGAAATGAGAAAAGCCCCCAACTTAGATTTCATACTGACTAGGTATCTTGATGTTGAGGTAAAGCTGCATTTTCCATTTGGAAGCTGACTGATTAAATGACATTTGTCTTTACTCTCTCCAGGAGCAGAGGGAGCCAAAGGAACATTGTTGTTTTCCAAGTACACAGGCAGGAGCTGCACCCTAGCTTCTAAAAATTGATAGGAAGCATGTAGTACTATCCACACAGCTTGCATACCCATTTCATGTGCCCCATTTCCCTAGATATGCAATACAAAAAAAAAAAAAAACAAAAAACCAGCCACCTCATCTATTGCTTCCATGGTGGTAGTGGTGGGGAAGGCCTTGGAACATTAAGTTCCAAGGAACACAACCAAACCTCCCACCTCTGGATGGACTAGAATAAGCCTCTTTATGAAGTTCTGTGGGACTGTACTAGGAAATGGACTCTTTAGGCTAAAGGATTGCTCAAATCAGGAGAATACATTGGGCTCCCAAGAACCAATACATAGAAATTGGATTGCATTGGTAAAACCAATTGTCCCAAGGTATCTAGGGATTCTGGAGAGCTAAATAACAAAAATGTAAAGGAGACAAAAGGAGGAGTAGTGAGTCAAAGGGGGAAGAAATTAGTCCACAATTATCTAGGACAGGCACCACTATATGCTTTTAGGTACTGATGGTGACATTGAGCAGGGGTAGACAGTGTTTAAAGGCAGAGTATGGAGATAAACTTGAATTTTCTTTGTCACTGTGATTTCTTTCTATTTGTCTATCTTGGATTTGCCTACTCTTTTATTTATTGATTTTATTTCTGAATATTAGGGGGTACATGTGTTTTGTTTACATACATAGTTTTTTCCATAAATTGAGTAGAGGTTTCACACCTAGACAGTGTGCATCATACCCAGTAGATGTGGATTTACTTACACATTCCTCCTCCCTCTTCCAGCTTGATTTTCATTGAGATTTACTCCTGTAAGTGCACTTAAATGTTGATCAATCAGATCTAACCTGGTATTGAATACACGTATTTGGTTCTCCATTCCTATCCTTTTATTTTTAACTTGTGTCATTTTATTTTAGGCATGTTTCTTATAAATCACTAAATCATTTATAAAAACAAACTATTACTTTTAACAAAAGGGTTTAATCATTTAGAGTTTTTCCCTCCAGAAGCATAGTGATAGTCTTGAAACTGACAATATTTTTAAAGGTTTTAACCCTTTTAAGATTACTTTATTATTTTCATATTTTTACTTTTAAATTTTCTGTATATGTATATGGGTTTGTGTGTATATGTGTGACAGAGAATGTGCTATTTGCTATGAAAAAATGATTTGCTTTATTTTTTGCAAAGATATGGGAGAGATTTAGTTTTTAATTTGGATACTACTTATTCAACATTTTTACAAATGTCTTAAGCCTGTATTTATTTAATTTATCTAAAACAAAGGCAAAACCTCTTCTGCCCATGGAAAACACAACATTAAGCCATTTTGTAATTCTTGCTCCTCCTTTTTATTCTTTGATATTTTCTTCTGGAGTTATGAACTCTGCATTTTGAGTGAATTTTTAGAATTATGTACTGGTTCACTAATCCTCCTTTCAACCATAAGCAATCTAGGGCTCATCTCAAGTACTGAGTTGCTTAAAGACATTTTTCTGTCTCTGGCAGTGTTTTCTAATTCTTTAATATGTGCCCCTTTTGGTGTATTATTATTTTCTGATCAAAGTGCTGAGAAGGAGTGGTTAGGTAAACTCCTGATTCCTGGTTGATGAAGGATATTTATCCTTATTTTCAGCATTGTTGTGTACCCTCCTTTACCCACATTTTGGAGTTTTAACTTGTATTTTAAGTGAATTCAGAAGAATTACCTGACACCTTCTGTCACTCTGATATCTACCAAGAAGCCAATTTTGCTTTCTTTTCAACAGAATGGAAATTAATGCTTATTTTACAACCCGAGGTCTTTGAGCTTGAGAACACTGGGTTGGGCACCATGGAGGGGTTGGAAAGAGGAGCAAAGGCTCAGTGAGGTTCATGCTGCAGCAGGAAATGTCTCTGTTGTATAGACTTTGGGGTATAGAGTGTCAACCATGAGAATACTTTTCATTTCTTTGGAACCTCTGTAATTCCCTTGAATCATTTTTAAAAATGGGTTTCCAGGAGAGGTACCTTCCTTTTCTCATTCTTCTTTGTCCCACTGTAGGTTTTCACTGGCATTTTCATAGCAGAAATGTGCCTAAAAATTCTTGCACTCGATCCCTACCATTACTTTCGCAGAGGCTGGAACATTTTTGACAGCATTGTGGCTATTCT
>CAUYPK010088324.1:0-34411 GCA_963574355.1 Loris lydekkerianus | reverse complement strand
CTCAAGAATGGAAGAAAAAGTATCCAATGTACTCAGCCCTACTATGAAACTAATTTATGGCTTTCATATGAAAGCTATAACCCAGTTATAACCTAAGAATATGGGGAAGAGGGAGAGGGAGGGGAGGGAGGGGGGAGGATGGGAGGAGGGAGGGTGATCGGTGGGATCACACCTATGGTGCATCTTACAAGGGTACATGTGAAACTTACTAAATGTAGAATATAAATGTCTTAGCACAATAACTAAGAAAATGCCAGGAAGGCTACGTTAACCAGTGTGAGGAAAATATGTCAAATGGTCTGTAAAACCAGTGTATGGTGTTCCATGATCACATTAATATACACAGCTATGATTTAATAAAAAAAAAAAAAGAAACACAGTCAGCAGTATCTTTTTGTCCACCTCAAAACTTTCATAATGACTCAAGTAGCAGTGTTGATCATCATTGTCTAGATGCATTATTTTATTAGATTGTGAAATGGTGGCATACCTAGTCTATTATTCTGTCTTTGTGGAAATGTGTCAATAAAGAGTATCAATTTATCAACTAGTAGGCTACCATAAAGTATGGTTCATACCTAAAAGAATAAATGCCTGATTCTTTCCCTTTATCTGTCAGTTTTCAAAACAAGTTTGTTTCCCAATATATTCTTAAGGCGACAGATGTGTTTATTTTTCTAGGTGTCATTGTGAACTCATTGATTTGGACATACAAGAAATGCTTCCATCCACTGCAGTTGTTATGTTCATTGATGCTCAAAAACTGACCCATTGGGAGCCTCTTCACATTGTCCCCTGCATCCTTTATGATGTGACCCCAAAAGTCATTGGTAACTTCCTTGGTAACAAGGGGGCAAGGAAAGACAAGATGTTCCAGGCTTCTCTAGTGGCCTCATCTGGAATAAGCCATCTCCATGGAGCTAGACCACAATATGGGTGCTGGGTGTGTCACTGAAAGTGTCATTATTTTTAACCTTTTCAGTGGACAAAGCTAGCAAACATGTGCTCTACCATGATTTCAAACAGCATGATTTCATACTTGTGCTTCCAATTCAAATTTGGAGTTTTTCACCTGTCTCTGTGAACTTGCACATGCATCTTTCTTCCATAGCCATGTGACAAAGCCTGTTTCTAAAAGCAAAGTTCCTTACTGTATGTTCTATTTAGCCGGAAGCACAGAAGATAGCACATAAGTCTTTCCCTTGGAAATGAACTTGACCTCTCTGATAAGGCTGTTTGGAGAAGCCCATTTCTGGGTCACATAGAACTGCGTTCTCGTGGCAGATAAATCACCTCCTTCCTGTGTGTGGGGTCCTAACATTTAGCTGCATCCTGGGTACACATTGGAACCACATAGGGACTTAGAAAAACTTCTGATGTCTGTCCCTGTCCCCCTAAATTAAGTTGGACTCTCTGGGCCTGGGGACCCAACACTTAATTATTCCCTATTTTATAGATGTGAAGCCATGAAATGTTAAGTAATTTTCTAGAGTGGTGCTGTCCAACATGGTAGTAGCTGTGACCATTGTTTTTGTTTGTTTGTTTGTTTTTAAAAAAGAAGTCTAGGTAATTCTAATGTGCAGCCAGGGGTTAGGATCACTGCTCCGGTCCTTGCTTTTCAGCAGAGGGAGGAGAAGGAAGCAATGGGAAGTTTATGTTTGAATTCTGCCTCTGCTGTGAGATCCCTGCACCAGCCTTCACTAATACCTGCAAACCTTCTAGTCTTTATTGGCTCTGTCCAGTATGGGCGCCACAAGCCACATAGGGCTACTGGGTACTTGAACTCATTGCTAGTATAACTTAGGGAATAAATTTAAAAATTTATTTCATTTTAACTAACTTTTATATAAATAGCCACAGGTGGCTAATAGCTACTACCATGTTGGACAGCACCACTCTAGAAAATTACTTAACATTTCATGGCTTCACATCTATAAAATAGGGAATAATTAAGTGTTGTCTCATTAGAATGTGCACACAAGGCACTCAATGTTGCTTATTTTCTTTATTAACATCACCCTGACACTCTTTAAAAAAATGAACAAACAAATAAAAAAGCTTGCCTGGAAAACAAGTGCTCAACAGCATCCCACTACAAAGGCTAAAAACACTGAGCCATTCCAGGGAAACTCTCAGAACAGATTCCCTAATTGTAGAAGTTTAATTGCAGCAGGAGGTTATCAGTTACAAGGGCTGTATTTCATTACAGATCTAGCCTCACCTCAATAAATTAAGCAATCACTCAAAATAACATGTTGCCCTAATCTTCTCACTTGGAACAATTCCAAGTTGCTTGGTTTTGTATTAGCCCAGCCCAGAAAGGCGACTCACATTGGACTCTTTTCTTTCCCCTCAATTCATCAGCCCCTCTCTGGAAACATCTTTGCATCTCTGAGCCAAGTGCAAGCTTCCTTTTATCAAAACTGGAGCCTTTTCCATCCTCTAACCTTGACACGTTCCACATTTCATTGCTGAAGTCACTGGCAGGTTTATCTGCAACTGAGACAGAAAGAGACACCTCTCAGCAGCCCAGTTCCGGGCATGTAAAGCTGACTCTCAGCGGCGTTTCCATTTTCTTCTCTCTAGTGGTTTATAATCACAGTAGAATTTTGTTTCCCCTAGAAACTTGGCACAGGAGGTGTCAGCCTGGGAACATATTTGTTTGTGTAAATTAAAAGAAGAATATGTTGTGACCATATTTATGTTCTAACTGCACTAAGAAGTAAATACTGATTCACACAATGCTTCTGGCTGCTCCATTCTGGCTCACCTCCTCAGACTTTGCCTTGTTTATAAAATCCAAACAACCAAAACCTCTGAAAAGCTTATTGTCTCAGAAAGCTACAGGGACAACCTGGGAGGCTGTGTCCACCCCGAGGCAAGCTCACAAAACACATCCCCTTACTCTTTTGGGATTTGCCTCCTCTGCCACACTGCAGCCTGGCTGGGGTGGGCCAGGGTATTGGAAACAGGCACCAGTGCACATGCATTGGGCATGTGAATGATGCCACCTTTCTGAAGAATACTGGGCAATAGAAATGTAAACTTTCGGCCAGAGATGCCATCTTCCAGTAATTCACCAAAATGACAAACACAAAGGGAAAAAGGAGAGGCACCCAATACATGTCCTCTTGCCTTTTAGAAAACAGGGAGTTGGGACGGTGCCTGTGGCCCAGTGAGTAGGGCGCCGGCCCCATATACCAAGGGTGGCAGGTTCAAACCTGGTCCTGGACAAATTGCAACAAAAAAACAGCCGGGCATTGTGGTGGGCGCCTGTAGTCCCAGCTACTCAGAAGGCTGAGGCAAGAGAATTGCATAAGCCCGAGAGCTTTAGGTTGCTGTGAGCTGTGACGCCATAGCACTCTACCGAGGGTGATAAAGTAAGACTCTGTCTCTACAAAAAAAAGAAAAGAAAAGAAACAGAGAGTTGTTCCTTTGACCACATATATGCGACTCCACAAGAGAGGTGATATTGCAGACATCAAAGGAATGCCACAAGGATGTCACTATGGCAAAACAAGAAAGTCCACAGTGTCACCCAGCATGCTGTTGGCGTTGTTTTAAATAAACACGTTAAGAGCAAGATTCGTGCCAAGAGGATTAAGCACTTTTGTATTGAGCATAGTAAGCACTCTAAGAGGCGGGACAGCTTCCTGAAATAAGTGAAGGAAAATGATCAGAAAAAGAAGGAAGCCAAAGAGAAAGGTACCTGGGTTCAACTGAAGCTCCAGCCTGCCCCACCCAGAGAAGCAGGTGAGAACCAGTGGAAAAGAGCCTGAATTTCTGGAACCCATTCCCTATGAATTCATGGCCTAATAGGTGTACACTGTAGCACACAGGAGAACCAATGGAACCTAGTCCCCATGAATTCATTCAGGCATATTCAATGAAAAGGTGCCCCCCCAAGCTGTTGGAACCTTTTCCTATGAATTCATGGCATAGTAGGTATTAAAAAGAAAAGGCTACTGTAAAGGAAGGAAGGAAGGAAGGAAGTTCTCTGAATGAGAAATTCCACTTCCAGGAATTTATCCGACAAGTACACTTGGCTACACCAAGACTATATACATTATAAAGGCAAAGCCCTGGAGTTAACTGAAATGTTGGCCAGTAGGGGGCCAGGTGAAGTATGATAGGATGCTGGAAGTCACTAGAAAGAATAAGGTAGGTCTGAGAACCATCAGAATGCATTGTAAAACCCTGACTTTCTTCATGATAGAAAAAGAAAAAGCACATGTCCTTGAACATGCTTACAAAATTTACCAAGATTGTGCAAAGTATTCACAGTGGTTACTCTTAGAAAGTGAGGTAGGAGTTAAAGAAAAACTGCAAAGGGGCCCCTTTATTGCCTCTGTCCAACTTACTTTCTTTTATGCTGTTTTTCTTACCCTGGTTTTAGCAGGTTTTCTTTTTATTAATAAAACATTATTTAGCAGGTTTTATTTTTTAAATATTATTTAGCATGGTTTTATTTTTTAAATTTGGGATGATTAGAAAACATAAAGTGGTATTTTAAAAATGATTTTCACACTTTGAGTTAGAGTAACATTAATACCACATTAGCCTCCTTATTTCATGCCTGTGAGGACCATGGGAGTGGGGGTGGGAATCTCTGCTTTTCTGATTGCTCTATGCAAATAAACTATAGTGAGCTAAGTGGTGGCCCCCAGAGAGGTGAAAGGTCTATCAACTGTCCAATCTCTGGAATATTACCTTAGATGGCTAGAGATACCATTAGGGATCTGGAGAGGAGGCGTCTACTCTGGATTATCAGAGGGCACCAACTACAGTCCATGTATACTTATAAGAGAGAAACAGCACCTGCGGGAAGGCGGCCCTGCTACATTTCCAGATTTCCAGCTTCTGGCTGCCAGAACTGTGAGATAATAAATTTCTGTTGTTTTAAGCCACTTGGTTTATGGTAATTTGTCACGACAGCCCCAGGGAAAGAATCTATAACCTGACTTGCCTAATACCTTTTAAAAGCATAAAATGCTTTGGTCCTTTAGAAAACAAGTTAGGTAGACCTGTGTGTTTTGGCAAACACAAAGAAATCATTCATTCCGCAGATACTTACTGAGCATCTATTAGGTGCGAGGCACAGTTCTAGGTGGTGAGGACACAACCTCCACCTGCCCCTTCCCGCTGACATTTCGGTGAGGGATACAGTGGAGAAAACAGACAGGGAGACAGTGCTAAAGAGGAGGAACTAGGGAAGAGAGACGGGAGTCAAGGAAGGCCAGTAGCCGGGCAGAGGCGACGAGCAACGCCCGGACTCTGCGAGCGACACTAAGCCACCGCCTGGACCCGAACTCGCGGCCGGAGCTCCGCGTTCTGCCCTCCCGCTCCTTCCCTTGCTCACTCCCCGAGGACTGGGACCCCAGGCCCAGCGTGTCCCCTCAGGAGGGGACAGTCCCCGACCACTACAATACAACGCGGTGGTGGGTGTCAGAGCAGAGGCCAGGCTGGGGACAAGATCCGGGAAATGGGAGCAGAGTGGGAAGCAGCTCCAGGTTAGCTGGAAGTCATGGGGCTGCGGACAGACAGCTCTGGAGTCTTTCATTCTAACAGAGGCTGCACCGGGAGGAGAATGTGAGTTCCACACCATCCATACAAGAGAAAACAGTCCCCAAGTCCCGACTTGGCACACTTTGGGCTGCAAACAGACACTGAAGTGGATCTAAGGTGGGTGGGAGACTCATTGGCCCTGCAGAAGAGGCCACGCCGAGCTCGGTCCGGGCCTTGGCCTGGGCCTTGGCCTCCTCCCGTCGCGTCCCCGCGCGTCCCCCTCCGTTCTGCACGCACCTGCCCAGAGCCGCCAACTTAGAGCTGAGACTGGGGCGTGGAGGGCCTGGCCACTCGCTCCTTAGACAAGGTTGAGTTTGCCTTGCTCGGGGCACTTGACCACAGCCGGGCCAAACCCTGTGGCCCGCCTCAGCCCTGCCACAGGACTGATCCGTCACGTTGGGCTACGGGTCCCCACCCGCCCGCATTACTGTAGCCTCAGGACCAGAGCGTGGGCGGCACCTTTGGTCATATTTCCTGAGGCGGGACTGTTCGGGAAGTGGGGAAGAGTGTGCTGGCAGGAAAGAGAGCCCTCCACCTCCTCCAGGACTTCTGATGGCTGCTTCTACGCTCTTCTGAAATCACGTTCTGCTTTGAGATCCCACTCTGGCTGGCTACAAACCCCAAAGCTGCCAGCAGGATTCACCCAGACCTGTTGCTGTGGTTCTTTTTATGTCACTGTCATTCTGCCATTTTAATCACCTTTAACATGTTTCTTCATCTTTGGTTTATGATCGCCTCTCCCGGCCCTAAGGTGGGAAACCTGTCTTCTTGATTACTGAGTAGCTCTTGCCCAGGCCAGCAGGTTCACACCTTGAATCAATGAATGAACATCCCAGAGAAAGGAGGAGCTGCTAAGTCCTCCTCTGTTTTCTCCTCAGTGAGCTCCTCCCTTCCCCATCTGAACCTTTCTCAGTCTTTCAGTCTACTGTGTACCCTTCATGACAAGGCTCTGGCAGTAGTTACCCCAACACATACTGGTGACTCTGAATCTCTGGGTGTCTTAAAATAAATACATGTATGTGAATAAATACATGGTCAGTTCTTGGATTGAGAGTCTGGATAAGCACAGGAAATAAGGTTCACTAAGATGGTGGTGGCTGTTCTTTGACAAAGATAACGGAGCTCAGTCTAAGCTGGGAAGGATTTGGCATCACAACTGGTTGCCAATGTGTACCATGGCCACCTGTTTCTGTTGGGCGTTCCTCATCTGCTACTGCTGCTCTGGACTGTTTGCTGACCCGCAAGTCTTGTGTTCTTAATACTGTAGTTCCGTCATGTGCTGGGCTATCAGAGGACACTCACGATCGAGGACAGAATGGTGTGGCCAAATAAAACAACTGTGAGCTCTTAGGGAAGAAGCATAAGACAAATGGTTATTTTTTAAAGTGCTTATGACCTACATGTCTGCTAGGGTCATCTTATTTTTGGAGATTTAAATGAAATGGGCTGGAATCTTGTTCCACATGCCATGGGACACACAACTTTCCTTGGAATCTTTCCAGGGATTGGGGGTAAAATTTGTCTTTCCCAGGCACTGAAGGCTCTAAATTCCTGCATCCACCGTACCAGTTTGGTTTAGATGCCGTTTTGCCAGCCTCAGTGCAGGGCTTGAAGCCTGTGTAGCCACACAGGGCCAACACTTAGTCGAATGCTCTGCTGTTGCTGTCTTGAACTTCATAATAATTTTTGAACAAAGGGCTTCACATTTTCATTTTGCCCTTGGGTCCCACAAATTAGTCAATCCTGCCTCACTCGGGGGCTGTTCTTTTCCCACCGCACATTGATTTTGCACCGATTCTTCCATTCTCACCAAATCCCATCTACACATGGATGTGGATGTAGGAGACTTTGAAGATTTGGAACAAAAGAAAATGTTGACCTCTCATGCCAAAGAAACAAAGTTCAGTGCTCAAGCTGGCTTTAAAATACTCAGTGGGAAACAAAGAAAGAAGAGGGAAGGCAGAAGAAAGAAGACAGGCTGACAAGTGTCCAGCCTGGATGAGAGGACCGCATGCTTGTTAACAGCATTGTCTCTGCTTTCAGAGATGCTGGGAAATGTCCATAATACAAAGTTTAAAAAGCCAATATGAGACCTGTCCCTGGTAGTTCCCCCAGAATGTTAAATATGGCATTGTCTTATTTCCCAGCAATTCCACGCCTAGCTATATACCCAAGAGAAATGAAAGCATATGTCCACACAGAGACATAATAGGAATGTTAACAGCTACATTGTTCATAATAGCCAAAAATGATAAATAACCCATACGTCCATCAGCTGACAAAAGATAAACCAGATGTGGTCTGTCCATGTAATGGAGCATGGTGTAGCCGTAAACAGGAATGAGGCACTGACACGTGGCTGAAGGGAGGGCCCCACACTGTGTGGTCTCATTCATGTGGAATGTGCAGAGCAGGCAAAGCCAGAGAGTCAGAAAGTAAATTAGTGGCTGCTCGGGGTTGAGGGTAATGGAGGATTGTGGTGGGGGTGTGTGAATACTAGAGGGTATGGGGTTTCTTTTGGGGTGATGAAAATGTTATAATGACTGTGATGATGGTGACACTACTCTGTGAATATATTCAAAGCCATTAAGCTATACACTTTAAATTGGTGTACTGTATGTTAAGTGAACTATATTTTAATAAACCTGTTAAAAGAAAGAGTCATGCCCTCTGTCCCTACTCTTCTGCTACCCATACCTAGATTCTAGCCTCCGGCCCCGTTATGAAATCCCCTTTCTCTCCCTTCTCGATACACACACACACACACTGCTGATATTCTACTTTCTGCTTACCTACTTCTGCCTTAAGATATTTTTCATTTTCACTTTAAATAAGTGCCTTTCTTCACAGCCAAAGTATCCCACTAAGGTATTTTCCTAAACTATATTTTCTTGCCTCTTTAAAAGTTACTCAGTCAACAGATATTAAAATTATAACTTTAAGATCCCCAGAATGTTCTAGTGTGTCAGTCACTAATAAGTTTTAATAGTTGTAGGTTCCAAGAGCTTCAGAATTCCCTTTGGAAAGAGAAACCAATTTAGCCTCTCCAGAGGCAGCGGTCATCTGTTCTGAAACCTAACTCTCAGGTGGGGAGAGAAGGGTGTCACCAGGGCCAAGTTCACGATGTTCTAACCCAAAGCCAGGCTTCTGGTTTGGAAAGGGGCCAGAAAACCATGTTCTGTGAGCTGAATTTGGTCCACATTCTGTTTTTGCACATAAAATTGTATTGGAACACACAGCCATGTCCATTCATGTATGTATCTGTGGCTACATTTGAGTTACAATGGCAGAGCTGAGTGGCTACAGCAGAGACTGTATGACCTGCAAGAACTAAAATATTTACTATGTGGCCCTTTACAAAGGGTTGCTGACTCTTGGCACAGAACATCCAGGCTTGAACCCAAGCCCGTCACTTGCTGGGTGTGGGACCTTGGACAAGTCAGTTCGCCTTTCTAAGCCTGTTCACACCAGCAGGCTGGAGACAGTTGACAGGCCCTCCTTAGATATCGTTCCTGCTGCTAAAATGACATCACACACATATAGGACTTAGCACATATAAAGCACTCAACATGTGTTGGAAGTTACGATGTTATTCAGAAAATGAGGACAATTCCTTCACTGTTACCAGAAACGATGGATCATGCTTGTGAAAATGGCTGGCAAAAAACAACAGAAATGTTTGTTATTATTATACGTATCTTAAAGGCTCTTGAAAATTGTTCTTTTTTTTTTTTTTTTTTTTTTAGTAATATTTAGGTTTTGGAGTTTTGAGAGTGTAGATGAACTTTCATTTTAAATGAAAAATAATTTTTACTCCAAACATTCCCATCTAATAGTCTAGGAAACTATGATTCTGACCCCCAGCTGGGGTCTTAAGGCAGCCTAGAACTAAAACCCAAGTATTCTCTGGGCTGTACCCAGCCAGTTCCCAGCACAGGCACTCACAGAGCCAGGCCCATATGCCTTTAAATACTTATGTTGCCTTTGAACTCCCCACCAGATCCTGTAATTCACTCCAAGGTGTGGGCACACGGGTTTGGGGCAGAGTGAAGGTCTTAGGGGATCCTTAGGTGCTGTCCAGAAGCCTGCTGGGGCAGGAGCACTGACAACTGACCCTGTACCCTTCTCTGGAAGG
The DNA here is from genome assembly GCA_963574355.1 of Loris lydekkerianus. Lineage (NCBI taxonomy): Eukaryota > Metazoa > Chordata > Mammalia > Primates > Lorisidae > Loris > Loris lydekkerianus. Next base: position 24,711 of record CAUYPK010088324.1, on the reverse strand, counting down.
TGTCATTTAAGTAGGGTTGGTTCAGGAGATAGAGCAGTCTCCCACTCATTGGCTTTATTTCAGATTAACTGAGCATCTAATACAGACTAGGCTCTGAGGACCCAGCAATGAAGGACTCTCTTTGCTTAGCAACTAGCCCCACCTGCCTCCTAATAGGAGCAATTCACCCTGTAATGAATCCTCATATTTCAATCCCACGGACAAAACACTGTATTGATGAATCAGAAAATTACTCTGAACCCAGATGACAATATATGGCTGGTAGCAGTTAAGAGTACTGGCTGTGTGATTTGGAAAATGAAATCGTGGTGCCCCTTGTCCCAAAGTTATTAAGAATTTCAAGAGAGGTGGCACCTGTGGCACCAGCTCCATATACCGAGGGTGGTGGATTCAAACCCAGCCCCAGCCAAAAACTGCAAAATATAAAAATAAATAAATAAAAAATAAAAAATAGCCGGATGTTATGGCGGGCGTCTGTAGTCTCAGTTACTTGGGAGGCTGAGGCAAGAGAATTGCCTAAGCCCAGGAGTTGGAGGTTGCTGTGAGCTGTGACGCCACAGCACTCCACTGAGGGCGACAAAGTGAGACTCTGTCTCTAAAAAAAAAAAAAAAAAAAGAATTTCAAGATGACCACAGCAGAGTATTTAACCAAGGGTGGGCCTCACCCCAGGAAGCCAGCCCTGCACCTGGGGCCATACTGCTTGCCACCTGGACACCCTCAACACCTATCCTCCCAGGCCTGACCCTCCCTTTCCTCAGCCTCAGATATTGACCAGGCCCACCTGTGGGCTGGCGGCAGCTGTCAAGTGAGATGAGTGTGGGAAGCACGCAGCACAGAGGACAGTCTCGGCAAGTATCGCCGATGTTCTCAGCCTGCTGTGACTGTTGCATTTCATCTCCCAATAATAGTTCACATTTGTTATTCTTATATAATAGCTAAGACTTATATAGTGCAGAGTCAATGCCAGGCGCTGTCCTCAGTTCTTTGCAGACATTGGTGTATTTCATCCCCACTGCACCCCCTCAGTACTCTTAGATGGGGAAACTGAGGCACAAAGAGAAGTGACTTACCAGAGGTCACACAACCAGTCAGCAGAAGAGTCCAGATTCAAACATGGAATATCTGGCTTCAGGTCTGTGTTCTTAAGCTACCTATTATCGAGGCTCAGAAAGCAGCACCTCAAAATATGGTGCTTTGATGTGCTGAACTGAAGAAGCAGCTCAGGGTCTCTGTGACCTCTCTTCTCCTATCTCTCCTCCTCTGTCTCTCCCACAGCCATTCTCTGAAGTCCTCTGGAAACGGAACCCACCTGAGAGGAACACAATTGCCTTCCATTCCTTCCCTGAGATTAAAACTCGTATCACAGAGGAAGGGAAAGAAATTAAACACCATACCTGAAGCCCCATTCAGTTCCCAAAGAGAAATAATTCACTGACCACTATCTAAGCACTGGGCCCATTCATTCCCCCTAAAAGTCAGTGGCATGTTTCCTCTCGTCTCCCCTGCCCTGTGGAGAAGGGGATACGAACATGTGCACCTTGCTGGGTCACTGGACAATCACTGTCCTGTCATCCGCCGTGCTTATACATCTTGAGTAAATCTGTATGCCGTTTCCTCCAATTAATCTGCCTGTTTTCTGTCACTGTCGGTGAACCCTCAGAGCAGGGGATGTTTCCCTGTAGTCCCTACATACACTGTCTCCCAGCAGTTGACACAATACTGAGACACATATGCACAACCCTTTCCTGATATCCCAACACCAAGCATTCAGTGTGACATTTTTACACCATAGGATTATTTGTTTCTTTGCTTGTTCTTTATCTGTCTCCTGTGACGCAGAGCAGGGCCTATGTCTTGCTCCTGGCTGCATCTCCAGCACCTGGCACCAAGCTTAGCACATGGTAGGTCCTCAACAGACATCTGACCAGTGAAAGAAGTGAGGGAGCAGGTACCCTGCCAAAGCAAATTGATCCAGAAACAACAGCCACAACTGTCTAAATTTCGAGCCTATGTGGCTTAAAAGCTTCTTTGAGAGTAGCTCCCAGGGGCTCAAAAAGGCTTTCCTCACCTGGGGTGCCCCCACTGTGAAGGTGGGGAGTATTTAAGGGGCACCTGAGGGCCCAACCCCCACCCTGGCAGGCTGTAAGGGAGGGGTGTAGGGTGTGCTCTGGTAGCAGGCCAGCAGCTGTCCGCCCTGTGGCCTCTCAGTGCCTGCCACCCCCAACCCCCACTCCATGACACAGCAGAAAGTGAAACCAGAGTCAGCCCCTACTGGCTGGGACCCAGCACCCACTGTTTCCCTGGAAGAATGCCCCCCTTGGGGTACCATGGGGAGCCTGTCCAGCAAGTGCCCCTGGATGTCAAGGGTGAGGTGGGGCCCCCGTCAGCCCAGAGCCACTGCATCCTGTGAACTGTCAAAGCTGTCTGTGTCCAGCCTCCTGAACTCATTAGGCCTCACACTGCTCTGCTCTGGACCAATTTTATTATTCTCCCATTTTGCTGAGAAAACTGAGGCTCAGAGAGTTTTCCTGGCCAGAAAGGAAGGTGCTGGGTTAACTGGGTTAACTTAAAAAGACATGTCTGAGCTGTGGAGGGTGCAGAGGTGGGGTGTGGGGTGCCCAGTGGTGGTGAGCAGGGAAGGGCAGCTTCCCACCACTTGCCAGATTTGCCACCGCTGAAGCCCTCCATGGATATGAATTGGCACATTTTTGGCACAACTACGTGGGTGCCAAAAATGCCTAAGAGAAGTAAGAATTCCCAAAAGGTGGACCTCTGAAACTTTATAAGCTACCATCCTGATTCCTCTCTCTCCCCCCCTCCCTTCCTTCCTTTTAACAGCAGAGCAGTAGGTTTCTTTGGAGCAGAAAAAGTGTAGTTCCCGCCACCAAAGGCAGGAGGGCCCAAGGGAGGGTTGCCCCATCTTGATTTCTTGTCCCATCCTCAGGCCACCTACATTTGTTTAATATATTTCTGAGAAACCTGCTCTATTTTTGCTTCCATAAATTGATGTAAAAAAAACAAAAGGACCCCTATAGCCCTACCCTAAATGTAAAACCAACTGTCATAAATAGAAATTAGCTGTGCAAAGAAATATCTATTAGAGTAGCTCTCATCTTTAGTTGGGTGCCACTTAAAATCATTGAATAGGTGTGTACATCAGACTCGGGAGGCTTCTGTTCAAGCCATGTGTCTCACATATGAGGATCTGATGGCTCAGGGCGGTTGAGTCACTTGTCTGGGGTGAAAAAGCAAGACAGTCACAGAGCTGAGGCTAGAATGAGTCTGCTGCTGTCTCCCGCTCCCAAGTTGCATCTAAATTTTACCATGAACACCTTCCATGCTCAATGTGTTGACTTCCCTGATCTCAGAGCACCTTCAGAACTTGTATATCATCTGAGTTCATTATAGCACTGGATACATCCAAGAACCCTTTCAGAGCAGGGGGGGTTGCCCCTGCTTGGTGGATGGGGAAACTGAGGCAGAGAGTGGGAAAGTGTTCTGACTCAGGAGCTGGCAGAGGAGCCAGGACTGCCCAAGTTCCCCTGCCAAGGCAAAGCTCCCAGAGGCCCTACAGGAAGGCCCAGGCCTTGTCAAACAGGTAACACTTGTTCTTTTTCACTTTCCCCACCTCCCCCTTTCCCCAAGCAAAGGCTGAGGCTGCTGGGACCACAGCCATCCTCTTTCCCAGGCCTGATCTCCAGCATCTGCCCCTGAACAGCAAACTCATGTTTAGCAACCAGTGTCTTTTTATTTTTCCTGGTGGAAACCAGTTCTGAGCACAAGGAGTGATCTAGCAGGGACCAGAAGGAAACACGTGGAGAGAGTTTGGGGAGCATCTTTCTCTCTTCTTTTAGTTGCTGGAGGAACTCAGAGCTGTCATCTTCCTGGCCCAGGGCCCCCAGAGGAATACTGCAAGAGCAATAAGGATTTTTAGGGGCATTATGATAGTGGAATGGAAACACATCTGCCCCCAAAAGTCCCTCATTTTCCCTGCGGTAACGAACCAGCTGGCAGGAAGTGGTGGCTCTCGGGGCACCAAGAGCCAAAACTAAAAGGAAAAAATGTACAAAGTTAGAACAAAGTTTAAACAAGTGAGCGCTTTCATGGTGTACAGCAGCTCTGCACAAGGTCCCGAAAGGGACCTTGTCCTCTCAATAACTGGCTAAATGTGTCTCAGTGCAGCGGCTTCAACACAGACATGCCCTTCCCTATGTCCAGAAAATCACAACCAGAGCAGGTTCCCCAAATAGTTACAAGGATGATTCCCTAAAGCCAGCGCCTTGCAGGAGTCTGTGATGGTTCTCCCAAAACCCCAAGTGATGTTTCCAGACAACAAAGCCTTGGACACTTCCTCTCCTCTGGATGCCGAGAATGTGAGTCCACCTGGGAACCCAGATGGAAACATCTAGTCTCCACAGCCAGCTATTGACTGAAGGTCAAAGGCTTGGACAGGGGAGTTGAGTGGTTAGCGTTGATGAGTAAAAGAGAAAAATTCACTGCTAAGTTTCAGGATGTCAACACACCAAGGTCTAAGGATCCAGGGCCCCGTTTTTCCCAGGGCCTATGATCCTCAAGATTCCTAATGACGGTGCCCCCATACCAGTCAGCACCCTAGGCCTTGCATAGCTGACATGGGAGGAGGAAGCTGCTCACTCAGCAAGCTTGCTATCACACTGGGCCATCACAGAGAGGCAGGGCCTGAAAACAGCTTGTGAATGGTAGTGGTCTTGATGCCATCAGAATGGAAAAAAAAAAAAAAAAAAAGGGGCAAAAAGCCTTCTCAACACGGCACCAACTACGCCCCCAACTACCCACCTCTGGCTGGCTCCTTGGTACCTTGTGGTCCTGAAGCTCTGGCAGGGATTCTGGGTGTCTGTACCAGTGAGTGCCCAGCCATCTCGGCCAGGCCTTGGAAGGGAGTCATTTTCCCCTTGCCATTTGACAATTAGCAACCCAGCCCAGATCACTTTTTTCAAGTAGCACCTAAAATATTCTTTGGGTAAAATCTCAGGCTAAAATATGACACAACCTACAAGTGCCTTTTACCGTCATTCTAGGATAACAATATGGAAACTTTTGGTGGCCTGGAGTCCAGGCAAAACGGGTGTCCCATGTGTTTGGCTGACTCAGAGCAGGTGTGGCTTCCTGGAGTGGAGACCTTCTGACACCAAGGCAGAGCAGACTGCAAACTGCTCTGTGTTTTAGCTGAGTACCCCCACCCACTTCCCACTCTCAGCTGATCCCCAAGGTGGCTCCTTTGCTGGCTCCCTTATCTAGCCACCAGGCCCTCCCCACAGGCCTAGGTTTTCCTCCCAGCACCTGATGTCAGAGAAGGGCTCAGCTCCCTCGGCGGGGGAGGTGATGGCTAGAAAGGAACCCAGGAAACACATGCTTAGATGTGTTCTGTGCTCAGTTGCTGGCCAGGTGCCACGGCCCTCAGCCTACCCCAAATCCCAGCTCTATTACTAGAGAGCCAGGGCTTCAGCCTGGACCACCAAAGCTCCCCTCTGCATCTCAATCATCTTAACCTTCCTTCCCAGTGGCGTGTGCACACATGGGGATAATGTGGCCTGAGCCTGTGGGATAAGCCTCATCCATTCCCTTTTGAGAATTTGGAAAACTGTGCTTAGCAAAATGGGGTACTGCTTCCCCCCCAGAGCCCTGTCTGTGGTCACCAGGTTCTGAAAGCCTATAGCATTTCTGGGAGGATACCTTTGGGAGCCAAACACCCTACCTTCTAGCTGATTGTGGCAGGCTGCACCCCAATAGGAGAAACCCCCCTCCCCCGCCCCCTGGGCACCTGTCTGGGCTTGTTTGGGCTCTAGTAGTGACTGGAAGGCCATGTCTGGGCCTTGGCTGGCAGTGCTCCAGGATGTCTTGGGCGCAGATGCCTGTGCCAACAGGCCCAGCACCAATCTCATATGTGATTCCAGCAAGAGAGACTTATTTTCTGCACATCTCTGAGAAAACTTTCACACCATACTGCACACCTAACCTCATGTCAAGCCAGCCACGAATTCCTCACTGTGCCTAGGCCAAATCCTCAAGGAAAGTCTAAATTTGCCCCATCTTCCCAAAGCATTTAAAAAACTGCTTTCTCATGATACCCATATCATGAAGGGTTTTCATTTTCTATGAGCGTCCCTTTCATCCACTGGTGCAGCCATTCAGGGACACTGAGAAAGAAGTTTGGTTTGTGGTTCTGGAAACTCAGATGTTTTACATAAGGAAGACGATGTAAAATCAGGCACTGTATTTTAAAGCTTCTAAGTATTTACATGTCTGCTACAACTGGGGATGCTGAGAAGGCAGAATCTGAACACTGGCTGTTTTGAAAAGAGACCATGAGGAGGGCAGAGGGTCAGCTTGGCACAGGTGACAGAGGGACCCCAAAGTCCACTCCATTTAACCTCTTTTTTCAACACCCACCCGCCCCTTTCCTTCAAATATCTGCTTGGCTAACAGGCCTGAAAACACAATGGTTGTGTACATCATGTTTGTGAGTGTCAGGGTTTTGTTTGGGGTTTATTTTCATCTCAATCCAAATATAAGAAGCAAAAACAACTTGTACATTTCCTGCATATGAGATGCTGAGCAAGAAAGAAAATTCCAGCTCAAAGTAACTCTGATCAACAAATGTCTTATTCTGTTTCTGTAGACTCTTATTTTCTGGCAAGTGATTTTAAGTGCCAAGTTTGCCTTTTCACCAGGCTAATTTTTTATCCTCGTGATGAAAATAGCTGTATTTACAATCCAGATTAAAGGAGGGTGCTTTTATCTACTATTAAGAAGCTACAGTTATCTGGTAAGAATGTTCTTTCTGTCCTTCAGCTTAGTTTGGGGTGAGGGAGGTGTCCTGGGAAGCAAGAAATGGAGTGTTCCTGTAGAGACTTTTCCAACTTTCATTGGTTTGAGTCATAAATGCATGTTTTAATTTTAAGGAAGTATTATTTTCATTGCTGAACCACCTATAAATATTTTACTCCCGGCCATATTTTATTCTTTTCTATTGAAACATCTTTCCCCTCTATGAGATTAGTTATGGCTTATGTATTGCTAAGAATGAAATTCAAAGTTGCTTTCTTTTATCCTCCTAAATCCACACTTCTTGGGTGGGTGGGGGAATGAATAGCAACTGCTTAATGAAATTTCGCACTGAGAGGCAAAGGAGAAAAGCCAAAATGTGCTTAGTGTACTCAGCAGTTCCATGTTAAATTTTTTTTTTTTTCTTATTGGTTTGGGGGCTTAGAGGGTGGTAAAATCTGAAAAGAAGCTGTGATTTTTTTGCTGTATTAATGATGACTTCTCACTGCAAAGTGCTGATTTATAATCTCTTTACTATACTACTTTGCCTGTTTTCAGACTCAGAGGAGGAGAAAGTTTGCTAAATGTATTCGTAATTACATGCACCGTTTCAGAGGGCTGAATCTAAGCAATGCTTGTGCTGTTGGGAATGTTCACCATTTAAACAGAAATCATTTCATGTTTAGCACTAAATTCTGTCTGATTTTTTATAATTTTTTAAAATTCAGTGATTTTAACATTTAGCTTCGTCGCTTCGATTATAGCTCAGTATCTTGGCGAAACATTCAGTGTTCCGGCCTCGTTAATTCACGTATAACACCCTATTTGTAGAAGTATCATTAAAGGCTAATTTGGTGAGATATCCTTATTTAGTAAAGCAAATAGGATTTGACAGTCAGCTCCGGGTGGCGATTCAGCAAAGCACAAACACAATTCCCAGCGTGACAATTTCCCATCAACAAGCCTGGTTGGAATTGTGGACTCCTGTAAATTGTGCTGTTTCATCGTGTCCCATAATAAAGAGAAAGAACTCTGGAAGTAAAGCACTGCTTTTGCCAAAGAAGCACAAATGTCATCTGTGTGTACATGTGCCATGTCTATCAAATCACTAGATCTATCGAGGACTCTCTGTTCAAAAGTTTTTCAGATACAGCTCACTTTTCTATTCCCTGCTGTGAACGCTTACTTTAAATCCAGGTTTGCAAATAACTTAGGGTTATTTAGGGTCTGTGGATGGATTTCTATGTAGGTTATCGACTGGAGAGCTGGTGGGGGAGTGTGTAAGAGAGAGAATTAACACAATTTCAGTTTAAACTTCTGGGAGGGGCGTTTTCACCCTCAAACATCTTGCCAAGGAGACGTCCCCTAAACATTACCCAAATTTTCTCATAAAGTGCTTTTAATATAGGGGTAGCAAATGGTTGCAAAAGAAATGTTGCAGTTATAGGTTAGAAGCAAACAGCAGGTTGCTCCTTTGAGAAATGTATAGACAAATCTAATGTTATTACAATTCATGAGGTCAGGGATATTTTATCTGGGGGGTTTCAAACACTTTGCCACAACCAATGTGCTGCTTGTTCCCTAAACTGCCCCATTAAACTACTCGCCGGGCCAGGACGGCTCTACTTGTCTCCTCCTATCTTGTTGGCCTCCCTGGGAGAGAAGCCCCTGAAAACACAGGAGGTTCAACCAGCTGAGCACACACAGAGATGAGTAACGCATCCTCCCCCAAAGGGTCTTTTTCACTTTGCAAAGCAGCAAACCCCCCACCCGAGCCGGTTTTAGAGAGCAGCCTGGAGGTGGTGAGTCTGCCCTCTCCCTCCAGGGCCTACCGTGGCCTGAACCCCTCGCAGTTGAGAATGACCCCAAAAGCGGGACTTTGTGGGCCAGTTGGATAAAACATAAACTCATCTCGCCCTCAAAACCCCGATTCTGGGACCACAGCTTCCAAAAAAAACCTTTCTCAAGAGTCAGTCCCCTTCGTGGCTTACAACAACAGGGCAGGCTGCCTTTGAGGCATAATTTTGGAGAATCTTGGATCATTAAAGGAATCATAAGGGGGTTTTACCTCAGGGAGGGGAGTTCATCTCACCAAAAACCCAGATGTCGCTGTGGGAAGGAGAGAGATCTTTGCCCGGCCGCCCGGGGTGTCTCTTCCACCGGGACAAGTCACCAATGGCCCCAGCCCAGCAGCCAGGCCGAGGCCTTCCCCGAGCACAGCGAGGCGACCACGGTGTCCCTCGGCAGAACATCAACCGGTGTCCGAGGTGCCACCTACAGCCCTGCCCCCGTCTCCAGCTACAGCAAAGTTCAGCTATTTGCGCCCTTAATTGTCTCTCATTAAAGTCAAATTTGCTTCCAGCCCAGATCGGGGGAAATTATTTCCATTTTAATAGCTCAATTAGTCTCCGGGTTCTGGAGAAGCCGCCCCCCCACACCTTTCCTTTCCATTTTAACCCCTCCCTTTTTCACAACTTCTCCTAAAAATAAATTATAAATATGGATGTGTCCTCAGAGGATCTGAGCGGCACATTCCAACGTTCTGCTTGGTAGGGATTGGAAGCAAGAGAAACCAGAAACGCCATTCCCCCACCCCCGAATCGAGAGGCCTTTTCCTTTTTTTTTTTTTTTTTTTTAACTTTTTTTTCTAACTTGGTGTCGTCTTGGGCCCACACCCCCCGATCTGCACCCCGGAACCTAGTTTTCACTCCAGTCCAGCAAAAGCTACAGCCAGCCAACTTTATCCGGGGCTGTCCTCCCGGCCCTTCCGGAGTCCCCGGCGGTCAGCTGGGCCCCGGGCGCACGTGGAGCGGCGGGCGCGACCGGGGGGAGGGGGGCTGCTCCGCGGGGACATCGGGGTCACACCGCGAGTCCGTTTCCCGAGCGGGCTCTCCGGGGTGGGGGCGGGGTGGCTGGCTGGCTGGCCGCAGCCTCGTTGCTTCCCAAGCTCCAGCCTCCAGGAGGCCGGGGTGGGGGGCAGCCTCGCCCCTTCCCACCTCCTGGCCTAACACGCCCCTCTGGGAGTGGGGGTAGCGGCCACGGCGGAGATCGCAGCCGAGACAGGCGTCTCGCGCCGGGTCCCGGGAGAACCACTCACGGCCGCAGCCACCACCTCCCCACTCCGGTTCCCACCCACCCCCCGGGCTACCAACCACCCCGCACCCCTTCGGCCCGGGGGCCTGGGGACCCACCTGCAGCTATCCCTGCCCTGCCCCGGGGAGGGTGCCAGGCAAGAGAGGGGAAGACTCACCGCAGTTGCCTCCACCGGGGTGAGCGGGTCCCCCCCAGGGCCGCGCCTTCCCTGGCTCCCGGCCGGCAGACGCTGGGGGTGGGGGGGCGCCCCGCGGGCCCGGCAGCCTCCGCCTCGATTGGAACCCAGCCTCGAATCCTTCCCCCGGCGCGCGCGGTCGGTGGGGGGGGGGACTCGTAGAAAAAAAATCCGCGCCCCTCACCCTCCAGGCGAGATCCTCCAAGAGATGGGCGGGGAGCGCACGAAATCCTTTTCTGCAGAGAGCGTGGAGCCGGCGGGGCTGCACTGGCCTCTACGGGCGGCTGCGGCCACAAAGCCGCGCCCCCGTCCCCCGCCCGCCCCACGGCGCCCTATGGTCGGCCCGGGGCGGAGGCTGGGCCAGCCCGGAGTTGGCGGCTCTGGGGAGGCGGCGGCGGCTCCACCCCGGCCCGGGAGAGAGGTCGGGAGGCTGCAAGCCCAGCTCGCCCGGGTGGGGGCGGGGGCGCGGGCCAGGGTGGGGGCGCCTTCCAAGAAACCCTGGCCAAATAGAGCCAGCGGGTAGGAGCATTCCTAGAAATGCGGCGGCGACTTCAGCCTGAACCTGTGGGGACTGAGCCTGGGGTTCTTCAAACTGGGGGGACGGCAGACGCACGAGATTCCCCACTTTTATGATCCGGTTGCCCGGAGAGGGAGAAGAACCTAGGCTCTCCTACTGAGGGGCGGGCAGGACTCCCCCAAATGCGCCCGGGGGATCCCCGAGCTGGGGTGCAGGGGTGCCTGAAATGAGGGCACAGCCACTCAAGATTCAGACCCGCCCCCAGTCCTGCCCCAGTCTTTCGGGAACACCCAGCGACAGTACCATTAGGAGCTTTCAGCCCTTCCCCCAATTATCAACACCTGCCCTCCACCCCAAAATAGTGAAAGTAGCAGCAGCTTCCAGCCCGGACTCTCCCACCCACCCCGGGTGGCCCTAACCCCTTTCAGGGTGATCGGTGTGCTCTGGACCGCCACGTTTGAAACTGCAGGGACACGCTATGTTCCCAAGAACTCCCCCAAATACCAGCCTACCTTCAGGCCAAAAAAATAGTTATGTTTCCTCCTCCCCAATTCAATGTCACTTTGTTGCTACTTCCAAAGCCTTGGGCTCTGGCTGGAGATGTGCGCGGAAACTGCGGGCGGGGCACAAGCTTGTCCCCTTCACTTGGTAAAGATCTGTCCTCTGCCACTGACACCCCCACCCGCCATGAGCTACTTTCCAGCAGTAAGAGGCACACCCCCCAGCTCGTCCCCCTTCTGAAATGTGCCCCACCCACACCCCTACCTAAGGACTCCCAGATCCATCCCAGAAGCAGCCCCACTTTCCCAATAACTGAGACATGACTTACCCCTCTCCACCGCCCAGCCTCTCTGTGTGAAAACGGGACTGGACTGAGCCTCCCAAGGATCATAAAAAATGTATTTGCTGTCCTCTGTTGGCCAACGAGGGTCGCACTCAGAAAATACATCACTGGACCCAACCGGAGGTCCTGTTGCTACAGGGGACTTCCCAGGGACTCCAGCCAGAAGGAATGAGCCAGACAGCCCCCGCTTCTCTTTCTGTTCTGGCTACCTGCCTGCTGCACGCCCACTTTAACCCCGTGTCCCACCTTGCAGACAGTGCACAGGAAAAGTTATTCCCTTGGCCCTGTGGCTCATGTCCTCTTTTCCCCATTGGACAGTGCCATGAAGTCTGAGATGGAGGTTCGGGGCCCTGATGGATGGTTTTTCTGAGAGCAACTTGTTAAGGTGATGTGGCAAAGGGGAGATAGGTCACACCCCTCTGAACGCAAAAGACAGATCATTGGTAAGAACAGTCCCCTTTCCTCCTGAGGACTTCCTATGTGCCAAGGAGGTATACTATTGCCAAGTAGATGAAAGAGAAGCTGTGTTCTCCTCTGCTGTTTATCATGAGCTTGGGAGACCCAGGGTACTGCTAAACCTCCTTGGGCCTGAGTTTACTCAGAATAGGATTTATAAGGCTGCCTTTTAGAATACCTGTAGTATTTGGAATCATGGCTGTTTGTGCTTGGTGTTATTACCTAGAGGAGGGTTGTCTGAGCTGAGACTGCAATGAGGAAGGACACTGTAGTCAGGAGGGGAGGAGCAGGACAGCACTGGCAGCAAAGGCCAGGTCCCCTGGGGACCAGAAATAGTCTCTTTCTGTGGCTCAGGGTCCATAGGTGCTGCCCTCACTTAAATCTGTGCGCTGAGCCACAAGTTTCTGGCGGCTTCCTCATCCCCCCAAGTTCAGGCTCTGCTCCAACTCTGGGGTAGCTGGATAGAAGGAAAAACCAGGCCCTGGTGGACCAGCAGGGTCTGTGTATGGGGCCCTGAAGGCCACCAGGGCTTGGCCTTTAAGATCTTGTATGTTAAACCCCACTAAACGTTGCCCCCCAGGTGCCTATGAGCCAGGCCTGGCTCAGTTCCCCATGACTCAAGCTAGTGGCGAGCCTAAAATCTGGTTAAGCACTGGAAGTGCCTCCAGACTCCGGAAAACAACTGGCTTTGGGGGCTGGAAACCCCAGAAGCCCACTCTGGCCTTCTCCCAGGAAAGAGCCCCACCCACACCCAGGTTTCTGGTCTCAGAGTAATGCAGAGGCCTGGGCAGATAATGGAGTGGCTGCTCTGGACCGCAGGAGGCCTGGAGACCTGCAACTAGGCTGGGTTCCAGGAAGAGGCCTGGCCTCCAGGTGCTTCGGCCCACAGAGAAAGGGTGTGTGAACCCCTCACTCTGCCTGTCTCTGGGTTTCCCTCCCCTTGGGGCCTGAGGAGGGACACCAGCTTCCAGTCACTGCCATATCCTGAAGCTCCCAGAATATCAAAAATGAAAAACTTCTAAAGCAGATATACAAAATTATTGTACAATAGGCTTTAAATGTTTACATTTAATAAATATATGCTTGCAAAAAACAGACACCCACACATAGATTGCCATGCGGTTATGCTAGACATGGGACAACGAATATTCGCACTTCTACAAGTGGCCTGATGGCCGACTTCCTCCCTTAGTCCTGTCAGAAGAAGGCTGGGCCTACCCTGTGAAATCTTCTGTGAAAAGATTTCGCCCTTGTGTAATAATATTAAGAATCTAGACTGAAAAATTCTACTGAATGCAAGGTCTGAGGTCAGTGACCCTCACCAGTTAGATCTGAAGTGGCCTGTAAACCAGAGGTGTCCACAGCCCACCCCACTGCAGCCTCTGACACTTGATGGGGTGCCTTGACAGGGAGCAACTGGGAAGACCTTTCACTGTGTCCCTGCCCACCTGCCTGGACCGTGTGTGTCTTCCTGTAAGGAAGAGAAATTTGAGTCAAGGGCAGTGAAGTGAAATCTCTCTCTCTGGTCTAGGCCCTTACAGCCTGTGATGTCAGGTAGAGAGAGACACCAGGCTTTCCTTGAGACCACACAGAGCCTTTAGAAAACATTCCCGGCTGGCTGCCTGTGGCTCTAGCAGCTAAGGCACCAGCCACATACACTGGAGCTGGTGGGTTCGAATCCAGCCTGGGGCCCGCGAAACAACAATGACAGTTGCAACCAAAAAATAGCCAGGCGTTGTGGCAGGCACCTGTAATCCCAGCTACTTGGGAGGCAGAGGTAGGAGAATCGCTTGAGCCCAGGAGTTGGAGGTTGCTGTGAGCAGTAATGCCACAGCACTCGACCCAGGGTGACAGCTTGAGGCTCTTTCTCAAAAAAAAGAAAGAAAGAAAACATTCCCAGTCCCAAGGCCTTTGGCCTTGCAATTGTGAAATGAAAAACTTGGGAAAAGTCAGAGCCTTGGAAGCTTGGCTGACATGCAGGACACATCCAATGATGATGACACAATTATTAAGTACTTCCTGTGGGCTCTGCATCTTATACTCCATCATCAAAGCAACCCCACAAACTGTCATTTATCCTCACTTTACAGATGAGGAAACTGAGGCTAAGGTACAGTGGTCACTGGTCACTTGTGCAAGGTCCTCAGATGGGAACTTGCAAGAATGTGGCAGGAAGCTGGGTGCAGGCTGACGGCAGCCCCACACTCACCTCTGTGGGTGGTATGGGGTACTCCACAGTGCAGTGTAACTCTGCAGAGAGACAGAGTTGGCTTCTCAGAGTTTCAGTAGAGTGGCCAAAGTATGTCAAGAAATTAGAAGAAGGCTAGGAAGGGCAGCCCAACTGGAAATGAAAGAATTGATCAACTTCAGCACAGAAGTCTTCTCTGGAACCATGACTAGGGTCATGGCCCTGACTCTCAGACTAATACCGAGTGCTATTGGATTTGGAGTTTTTTTGAACCAGAGGTTGCAACTGGCAGCCCACAGGCCAAGTTGAGCCCACAGATGTATTTCATTTGGCCTGCAGAACATTTAAAATAATAATAAATTTGATTTAGTGGCCAACATTTTAAAATCAGGAAATTTCATATTTAAAAAATCAGATGATCCAAAGATTTGGCAGTAGAGGGCCCACGTTTCCACAGGGCAACAGTGGCTGGGAGTAGAACAGTGGGATACTTGTCAGGATTGGGTAGCTGCTGTAACAAACAACCCTGAGCTGTCAGTGGCATGTTGAAAGAACTGTTACAGAGCCAAGCATGGTGGCACGTGTCTGTATTCCCAGCTACTTGAGAGGATCACTTTAGCTTAGGAGTTCAAGGCTGTAGGGACTATGATCATGTCACTGCACTCCAGCCTGGGCAGCAGAATAACACTCTGTCTCTTTAAAAAAAAAAAAAAAAAAAAAAAAAAATTGTTACAGATTTTGCATCTAGCAAGATTCTGGGCTTTTTTACCCACAGCAAGTAAAAATCAGATCAGCTTGCTCACTTGAATTAGAAGGGCAGGGCAGAAGTACAAGGGAATGGAGGGGTGGGAAATGTTCATCATGTACCAGTTTGGTGATTTGCTCAGCAAAACTCAAGTTGATGTGATATAAACAACGTCTGCTTCTTTCCAGGGGCCTGCCACAATATTTTCTTTTAAGTGCTACTCATGCCTGAAATACACTTCTGGTTTTGAAATGTGGTTCTCAGCCCATGTACGTATACAAACCACTCACTCCCTTAGTAAGAGTTCTGTTTTTCTGTTCTTTAATGTCAATTTTCTAAGTGCATGATGTCAGCCAAGATAGGAGACTTGTCAGGCCAGTGTGGACTGGAGGTCTCCCCTTGGAGAGGTCAGCGTGATGACAAGAGTGGACTTTTGCATTGGAGACTTGACATTGTCTTTACGCAATTTTGGTGAGGCTGTGTTAATGTCTCTGCTCTCCAGAGCCCTGGCATCTGTTTACTTTTTAAATTTTCTCTTTTTTCAATTGTTAACTTAAGATTTGCTGCAAAAATAGTGAATCCAAAAGTAACATAGCTTCTCTTTGCCAATGCCATGATATTAGGACAAAATTAATTTTTTCTGCAATTCTTTTTTCTTTTCTTTTGCAGTTTTTGGCCAGGGCTGGGTTTGAACCTACCATCTTTGGCATATGGGGCCAGGGCCCTACTCCGTTGAGCCACAGGTGCTACCCTTCTCTGCAATTCTTCTCTACCTCTTACCCAATATAGAGGCATTCATTCTCAACAGCCTGATGGATGGTGAGGCCTTCAAATGGGGTATGAACTTTCTTCACATTCCAAGAAACTAAAATCCATACACACTTATATGCATATGTATTGATAAAGTTTATTTAGTTTTACAAAAATTACAATATGAATATGTTCTAGAGATCTGCTGTACAACATAGTATGTATCTTTAGTTCACAATATGATATTGCACACCTAAAAAAATTTAAGAGTGTAAGTCCTATGTTAAGTGTTCTTAACACACACATACACAAACAAAAATGCAAAGGGACACAGAATGCTTTTGGAAGTGATGGATATGTTTGTTACTTTGATTCTTGATTGTGGTGATGGTATCACAAGTGTATGTATATGTCCAAACATCAAGTTGTATACATTAAACATATGCAGTTTTTTTTGTACATCATTTATACTTCACGACATCTTTAAAAAACAAAAAACAACACCTAAACCATCAACTTTTCTCACTTACTGCATTCATGATCACTTCAGATCGATCAGTCAATCATTCCTTTAATGGCTGCCCAGGATGCCATGAAGTAGTTGGCTCATCATTTCCTGAACCATCATGGCTGGTAGATGTTTCAAATGTTGTCATCAGAAGAACCCATGACAGAGGAAGTGAGGGAGTGTGTGTCATTCTGATTTTATAATGGGAGAAACTGAGGCACAAAGAGGTTGAAGTGGCCAGGTTTGAAGCTCTCACCAGTTCCTGGAAAATTAGGGCAGAGGACTCTAGCACGGCTCTTGGTTTATGCTACCACAAGGTGTCACTGTTGAAGTTTGGTCCAGCACAGTCTCTGTTGACGAACTGCACTGCCTTACCAAGAAAAGGATCCTCACAGGAACCTAGCTATTCTCCCAAAGATTAACTTTGAATTCCAAGGAGGTGGTTTCCGAGAAAACTATGGGCTCCTTATGCAAATCTACTTTCTCATAAATGATCATTTTGTGCACTGAGGTCTCAGAGGGTCACCTAGGTTCTGTCTCACTTCACCCCCAACCTCAGCATCATGTCTAAGAGAGCAGGGGACTGATTCTTCATAGAACAAAGGCAGATAACTTCAAGGTGACTTTCAGACATGAAATTCTACAAAAAGTACATGGCTTTATATATTCATGAACAGAAGTGGTTTAAATGAACACAAAAACGTCTTGCTTATTCAGACACACGATCAGCTTTATCCATTTAAGAGTGAACAGAGCCTGAATTTAAAATTCTGCTCATTAGTTTCTGGTGCAGCATGTGCCAAACTGGTTTTGTAGCTCTGTGGCATCTCCAGATTTGAAACAGAGGTAAGGGTTTTTAGATTCCTGTGGAATCTTTCAGGCTTAAAAACAAAAAAATAAAACAGCAAGCACTTCTCTGTACCTGAATATACACCCTTGGCACCGGGTGTAATACATTTTTTGCATAAATTGTATCTACTGCGTGTTATGTAAGTTGCCTTTTTCTAAAGCACATTCTTCACCTGATGCAGAAGCTGGGGTGTGCGGGGTGGGGTGGGTGTGGATGAAAAATGGGCTCTTTCCTCCAGTGATTTCACAGAGGAGTGCTGCTCTACTCTTTAGATGGAAAGGGAAAGACAGGAACATTTGGGTCGAGAACTCCACACTCTTCACAGGAGCAGTGTTTTTTTTTTTTTTTTTTTTTGTTTTGTTTGTTTGTTTTTTTAGACTGACTCTGTCACCCTGGGTAGAGTGCCATGGTGTAGTTGCAGCTCACAGAAACCTCAAACTCTTGGGTTCAAGGGATTCTGTTGCCTCAGCTTCCCAAGTAGCTGGGGCTACTGGCATTGGCCACCATGTCCTTTTCTTTTCTATTTTTAGTAGAGACGGGGTCTCACTCTTGTTCAGGCTGGTCTATAACTCCTGAGCTGGAGCAGTTGGCCTTGGCTTCCCAGAGAGCAAGGGTTACAGTCATGAACCACCAGTGCCTGGCCATTCTGTGAAGTTTTAAATAGAGGGGAACATAAGTGCTCTTTTTTGGTGGTTCTTCAAAAAGAAATGAATGGACACTCTGGTGGAGAAAGAAAACAACCAGCATTTATCTGCCTTAATACTGGATTGTTCCAATTTTCTGTGTTCTAAAAGATTATGTTTGGGTTTGAATGGGGGGGGGGTTGGTTGGAGGTAATTCAGGAAAAAATGTAACATAATGTAACACATGTAACATAATCATCTTGTAGAAAATCCAAACAATGTACAGTACAAGTTAACAACGTAGGAAGTGGCAGGCATCATTCCAACAGCTTCCCTGTTCTCCTTCTCTCCCAAGAGCCCATAACTGTAATATTATTTTGATGTGTACCCTTCTATCCCCTGGCGACTCAATGCACAGTGCTTCTTCCTGGGTTTAGAATGTGGCTTTAGAATATGGCTCTAGATGGGAGAGAGAGG
Organism: Loris lydekkerianus; assembly: GCA_963574355.1. Taxonomy (NCBI): domain Eukaryota; kingdom Metazoa; phylum Chordata; class Mammalia; order Primates; family Lorisidae; genus Loris; species Loris lydekkerianus. The sequence continues at coordinate 6,680 of CAUYPK010088324.1, read as the reverse complement.
GTGGTTCTCAAAGTGAGGTCCAGCATCTACATTCCTGATCTTGTCAGAAACGGAAATGACCAGGCCCCACCTCACAGCTACTGAACCCAGTCGCTCTGGGCTGGGGCCCAGCAGTTTGTGTTCCTCAAGCCCTCTAAGGGTCGCTGCTGCACACTCGCAAGTGTGGGAACCACTGCTGCAGGTTAGGGGAAGTTTTTCTTCTGCAGCTCCTGCCGGCTCCCCCTCTCCGGGGTAGCTCTGGAGAGCGTGCTCTGGTCTGTCTTGCTCTCTAAACAACTCCCCGGGTCCTGTTCCACCCAGCACACACTAAGAGCTCTTTTAATGCTTCCTCCAGGCCAGGCGGCTGTCATCCTAGCACTCTGGGAGGCCAAGGCCGGAGGATCTTTTGAGCTGAGAAGTTCCAGACTAGCCTGAGCAGGAGCGAGAGCCCTTCCTTCAAGCCCTTCTACAAAAAATATTTAAATTAGCCGCACCTGGTGGCGGGTGCCTGTAGTCTCGGGGAAAGACTGGCAGGGATCGCTTGAGCCCTTCAGTTTGAGGTTGCTGTGAGTTAGGCTGACGCCGCTGCACTCTACCCAGGGCAATACAAGTTTTAGGTCAAGCTGGTTTTGAGATTCTGCTCCACACTGGTCCCGGAGGGTGCGGTCATTGCATTGCATCTTCAAAGGCAAAAGCATCCAGTGGGGCATCCTTCGGTGATGGCTAGGACACCTGTGCGGTGAGACGTTGACCCAGACCGCCTCTACAGTCTGCTCTCCGAGCTGCTGCGCAGACGCCTGTGCTGGCTACATACCTATTTTACTGAGAGGCAAACGGAGGCTCAGAGGAAAAGGTTTAGATTTCCACGTCAGTATTGCTTCAAGTCTAGGCAGGGCTTCTCTCTCAAACGCAATGCCTTCAGTGGATTTCCTTTTAAAAATAGCAAGCCAGACAGCAGCTGACTCTGGGTGTGGGCTGGGTATCAGGCAACGGTAGTTCTTTCATTTGAGTGGATAAATTGGAGTCTAATTTTCAGAAAAATGTGAGGTGGCCCTTAAGTCAAGTGCCACCAGTTGTAGATCTCCTTGCCTGCTGTGCAGGTGACCCTTTCGAACCTTGGACTTTTGCGACCCGCCCACTCAGAGCCTGGCGGCACAGTGGCGCCGATGCTGGACCACCCGGACTCTAACCCCGCGAGTGAGGGGGTAGAGTTTGAGCCCAAATGGAAGGAAAACAGTTTGACCGATCTGCAATCCAGAACAAAGGATCTAAATGCGGAGTCTGTGACCGCTCTGGAAACCTGTTTCTCACCGCCCAAAAAACGTCTGACCCCCCCCAGAGAAGGGCGGACTTAAGGCACGGACGGGGTTCGAACCCGTGATCTTCGGTTTACGAGACCGACGCCTTACCACTTGGCCACCGCGCCTGCGTTACAATGGCGGCCGGGCGAACCTCTATCGTGGGTCTACTCCCGGGAGCTCGCCCCGCGGGCACGAGCGCGTGCCCGCCGGCCCTCGCGCGGCCCCGCCCCCTCGCGGCGGTCAGCAGGCGGGGCTCCTGCGGGCGCGCGCCGGCCGATCCCGGCGGACTGAGGGACTGGGGAGCCCGGCCAGAAGCCACCAAGTTCCCAGGAGCGGCCTGGGAGGTGTCCTGGAGTCCCTGCGCGCGGTTGGGGCAGTGTCCTAGCGTCTCGGCCGCCTCCTCAGGAGGCGTGTCTGGGTCTGGAGAGCTGGCGAGGCGCTTACGCAGTTGGGGTTCTAATCCCCGCTCCACTAGCGACTGAGCAACCTTGGGCGACGCCTCGCGGAGCCTCACTTTCCCCTCTAGAATGAGGCATCAGGAGACCGAGGCGGTGCCACGTCTGGCCTTGCACGGAGTGCAGGTTCAGCAAGGGTGGTTGAATGAACGCGTTAAGTTTTATAAATAAACCCCCCAAATCCCTTCTTCCCTCCAGAGTGTGCCCTGTCCCGGGACCAGCAGCACCACCAGGGATTTTGTTAGAAATGTAACTCCGCGGGTGGAGCCGAGTCCTGCGGATTTTACCAGCCGTCCAGGTGATGCCGATTTTTGAGTAAGTCTGAGCCCCAAGGCTTGAGACAATTTATATGCGTATTCACGTTTATAGATCCAAATGTGCCCTTTTATAGTCCTACAAGTGAAACTTTAACATTCTTTGCACTTTTATTTTTCATGAATATTTTTCATGAATATTTTTCATCATAATTAATATGATGTATTACTTCAATAGCATGTGGTACATAAAACATTATAAATAAAATTGGTACCATATATTATTTGATGAATATAACAATTTCTATCATTCATTAATGTGATGTGTAATATTAACAAAATAGTGAATTATATGTATGTTCTGAAGTATGTACTGGTATATCACAATTGACTTAATCTGTTTCTGGGAGCTAGGCATTGGGTTATCTGCAGCTTTTTTTGCTCTCAACGTATTCTGCTACCATTGTCAGGACCACCTGGTACTGATGAGAGTATGTAGGGATGTATTAAGTATGTCCACAGCCCACCAGACAGGTATATAGGCAGATAGGAAACTGAACAATACCAGGAAATTGTGTTCACTAGTGGCTTTAGTCTAAGTTTGGGCAGGTGAGTGGAAAGTCACACATTATCTTTGTTTCCAGATGATATGGTCTTATATCTACAGAAACCTAAAGACTCCACAAAAGACTATTAGAACCGATAAACAAATTCAGAAAAGTTGCAGAATACAAAATCAATATACAAAAATAAGTAGTGTTTCTTAGGCCAACAGCTAACAATCTAAACAAGAAACTCTGGTTTACAATAACTACAAATAAAATAAAATGCCTGTGATTAAACTTAACTAAAGAAGTGAAAGATCTCTTTAATGAAAACTACAAAATATTGATAGAAGAAACTGAAGAGGACACTCACACAAAGGAAAGATATACCATGCTTATGGATTGGAAGAATTAATATTGTTAAAATGTCCATACTACCCAAAGCAACTTACAGATTTAGTGCAATCTTCATCAAAGTACCATTGACTTTCTTCACAGAAATGGGAAAAATAATCCTAAAATTTATATGGAGCCACAAAAGACCCAGAATGCCAAAGCCATCCTAAGCAAAAAGAACAAAACTGCAGGACTCACATTACCTGACTTCAAATTATACTTCAGAGATGCAGTAACCAAAATAGCATGGTAGTGGCAATAAAAGAAGACACATCCAATGGGACAGATCCAGAATCCAGAAATATATCCACACATCTATAGTGATCTTATCTTTGACAAAGGTGCTGAGAACATAAAGTGACAGTGGGGAAGGGACAGTCTCTTCAGTAAATAGTGCTGGGAAAACTAGATATCTATACGGAAGAATGAAACTAGATCCTTATCTCTCACCATATAAAAAAGTAAAATTGAAAGGGATTAAAGACTTAAATTTAAGACTTGAAACTATGAAACTGCCAAAAGAAAATGAGAGAGGATACCCGAGAAGGTTGAGGTCTAGGAGAACAGGTCTTCTCAAGGAGACCACAAGGACTTCAGGGTGCTCTCCATGGTGACTCAGCTCTTGGGAATTTGTAAACTTAACTTCCTGGAACTTGGAAATATCCAAGTTCTGTGAAATCCTGTAGTTCTGTAGGGGTGGGAATAGCATCTCCCGCTTGATTCAAACTGGCCAATGAGGAGGGGTAGGGTGGAACTTGCTGACTGTCAATAAAAAGGGAAAGACCAAGGCAGTCAGAGAGTGCGGCCATTTGGAATTCTTCTATGCCATAAGCTCCCAGCTGGTGAATAAAGAGCTGGTGTTTGGGTGCTCTTTCTCTCTGTTGGGCCTCATCTTCCTGCAACAAAAGCATTGGTGAAACATTTCAGGACATTGGTCTCGGCAAGGACTTCTTTGAGTAATAACCCCCAAAGTATAGGCAACCAAAGCAAAATTGGACAAATGGAATCACATCAAGCTAAAAAACTTCTGCACAGCAAAGGAAACCATCAACCAAGAGAAGAGACAACCCACAGAAGGAGAGAAAAATCTACAAACTCCTCATCTGACAAGGGGTTAATAAGTAGAATATTGGCAGCACCTGTCGCTCAGTGGGTAGGGCACCGGCCACATACACTGAGGCTGGTGGGTTCAAACCCAGGCTGGGCCAGCTAAAACAACAATGACAACTGCAACAACAACAAAAAAATAGCCAGGCATTGTGGCGGGCACCTGTAGTCCCAGCTACGTGGGAGGCTGAGGCAAGAGAATTGCTTAAGTCCAAGAGTTTGAGTTTGCTGTGAGCTGTGATACCACAGCACTCTACCAGGGTGACAGCTTGAGATTCTGTCTCAAAAAAAAAAAAAAAAGGAAAAAAGGAAAAAAAAAGTAGAATATTTAAGGAGCTCCAACAAATCAATATGAAAATATCAAATAATCCAATTTTAAAAAGGCAAAAGTAATCGGTTTGATGTAAGCACTCCAAATTGTATTAAAAAATCAACACATTGTACCCCACATGTGCATAAATGTATTCATGATTATGTGTATATGACTTAATAAAAAAATAAAAATGATAAAAGAAGGCAAACGATCTGAATAGGCTAACAGCTATGTATGAAAAAATGCTCCACTTCATTAGTGATCAGAGAAATGCAAAATTATAATGAGATATTATCTCACCCCAGTTAAAGTTGCTTTTATCAAAAAGACAGGCAATATTGAATGCTGGCGTGGATGTGGAGAAAGGGAAACTCCGACACTGTAGGTGGAAATGTAGATCAGTGCAACCACTAAGGAGAACAGTATGGAGGTTCCTGAAAATGCTAAAAATAGAAATAACACTGCTGGATATATATCCAAAGGAGGGAAAATCAATATATCGAAAAGGTATCTGCAGCACTATTCACAATAGCCAAGATTTGGAATCAACCTATCAAACAGAAAAGAACCCAAATCCTGTAAAATAATTTGAAGAGCATTATTCTGAGCCAATATGTGTGACCATGACCCAGAGCCACATCCAGGAAGCCTTGAGGGAGTGGTGTCACTGGTGGGGTGACAGTTTGGTTTTATACATTTCAAAGAGACAGGAATTACATGTAAAGTCATAAATCAATACATGGAAGGTGTTCATTGGTTTGGACCAAAAAAGTGAGACATCTCAAAGTGGGGCATCACAGGTTATAGGTGGGGTTAGAGATTCTTTGATTTGTAATTGGTTAAACATGAGCATTTTTTCATACATAGCTGTTAGCCATTTGTATATCTTCTTTTGAGAAGTGCCTACTCAGATCTTTTGTCTTTTTGTAAAGGTTTGGAATGTTTTAAGAACTCAAGTTATCTGTTAAGTAAGTTGATGACCTGCAGGTCATTATAATTTTGCATTTCTCTGATCACTAATGATGTTGAACACTTTTTCATACATAGCTGTTAGTCATTTGTATGTCTTCTTTTGAGAAGTGCCCAGATCCTTTGGAATGTTTTAAGGACTCAAGTGAGCTGTTAAGTAAGTTGATGACCTGCAGGTGTGGTTTAAGGCATAGTCTTAGGTCTGTTAATGAGTCACAAAAGATATATCCAAGATGGGTGGGTGCATGGCAAGGCATGTCTGACCTCCCTTCTCATGGCTGGCAACACATCTTTAGTGTATTTCTGGGGTCCTGTTGGCCAAGAGGAGCTCTATTTAGTCAGATGAGGGGCTTAAGATTTTATTTTAGTTCACAAATCAACAGATGAATAGATAAAGAAATTGTGGTACATATGCACAGTGGAATATAATATAGCCACAAAAAAGAACAAAACCCTGCTGTTTGCAACAGCCTCAATGGAACTTTACATTAAGACAAAGTCTTAGTGTTCTCACTCATATGTGAGAGCTAAATGTTAAAAATAATTCATCTCATGGAGACAGAGTAGAATTATCATTACCAGAGGCTGCGAAGGTTACTAAGGGGCAGGAGGGATAAAGTGGAGATGATTAATGGTGTTGCAGAAAAACAAGGCCCAATGGAGAGAAAGAGCACCCAAACACCACATTTATAAGAGGAAGGGCTTTATTCACCAGCCGGGAGCTTACAGCATAGAAGAATTCCAAATGTCTGCACCCTCCAACTGCCTTGGTCTTTCCCTTTATATTGACAGTCAACAAGTTCCACTCCACAGGTACCCTCCTCATTGGCCAAGTTTCAGGAAGTTAAGTTTACAAATTCCTGAGAGCTGAGTCACTGTGGAGAGGACCCTGCATGTGTATCCTTGTGGTCTCCTTGAGAAGACCTGTTCTTCTAGACCTCACCCTTCTCGGCTATCCTCTCTCATTCCCCCCTTTTGAGACTCCAATATATTTTAATTTGGGGTGTCAATATCAGCTTATTTCTGCAGGTGCCAATATTAATTACTTTTCATTAAGGATGGCGGCTGAGTAACAGCTTCCCTGTAACTGGGCACGGCGAGTCTGGGGAGACAAGACTCCAGGCATCTCTGGCCGGTGGGATCTGCCTATGATCATCCCTTTGAGGATACAGGGAGCCAGTAAGGGACTTCTGGACCCCAGGAGGAAAACAAAAACAGTGGAAAACTGGCAAGTGGCTGCGTGTGTTTGATCAACCTAATCATGCCAGCAACCGTGAGTACAAGCAGCAGTGAGACTGCAAACTGGAAAGGCCTTACCTGTAAACTGTTTTGGTGTTCTTGGACTTGGCACTCAGTTGAGC
>CAUYPK010088322.1:0-15511 GCA_963574355.1 Loris lydekkerianus | reverse complement strand
TCGATTTCTGACATGTCAGCTATTTGTTTGTGCATGGGATCTTGTGCTGTGTCTGCCCCATTGATCCTTGGGGGAGTTGATCTACTCTGATTATTCATATTTCCAGAGTTTTTCTGTTGATTTTGCCTCATGATTGTTTTTTACCATTGCCTCTGTCCGTCCTCATAGTTGGGGAGGTGTCTCTCCAAGATTAGACCCCAGAAGGATCACTCTATTGTTGCTGGATCTTTGTAGGGAGTGACTGTGTATAATTCCTCTGAGACTGCCCCAGCCAGGGTGTTCTGGTTGGGGAAACCGCTCTGGAGTGTGACACACCCACATTCAGCAACAAGGCGTGAGGTGGTGTGCATGATTCTGGGAGTGCCTGGCACCCAGTGACTTTGCCACAGAGAGCCCAAGGCTCCATCTATCTCTGGCCTGGAGAAGTGCTCTGTGCAGAGGCAGGGAGTGCTCTGGAGGCTACCCACGTCCCTGGCCAGATGAGTGGACCAGTATGGAAGCAGGGAGTTTACAGGAGTGAGGATGCAGGGTTGCGCATCTCCTGCAGTTCCTTGTCAGGGCATGTGGAGGCCTGACGGGCGTGAGTCACGGGTCAGGGGTCGTGACGCAGCTTTTATGGAAGTCCGGGCAGCACGAAGCCCAGGAGTTTGAGGTTGCTATCAGCTGTGATGCCACAGCACTCTACCCAGGGCAACAGCCTGAGGGTCCAGTGTGCCAAATCTAGTCTCACTCTGTCCCTGAGGTTTAAGGCTGTAAGGCAGCTCAGTGCCCGCCTTTAGGCTGCTTAGTTACAAGGTTACTAGCTCCCGCCTGATCCTTGATTTGTGACCCTGAGTGCAGAGCTTGCTGGAGCAGTTCTCTTACAATGGCTCCCTGCGACCCACAGCCAAACACTATTAGCTTTGTCTGGTCCAGCAGCTCAGTCTGGGGCCCTAGACAATGCCCAGAGTTCTATACACTCCTGCTCAAGCTCTCCCCAAGGCAATTAAACTGAGGGCCAAGTCCAAAAACACCGAAACAGTTCACAGGTAAGGACTTTCCAGTTTGTAGTCTCATTGCTGCTTGTACTTATGGCTGCCGGTGAGATTAGGTCTATCGAACGCATGCAACCACTTGTCAGTTTTCCACTATTTTTGTCCTCCTCTTGGGGTCCAGAAGTCCCTTGGTGACTCCCTGTATCCTCAAAGGGATGATTATAGGCAGATCCCACTAGCCAGAGATGCCTGGAGTCTTATCTCCCCAGACTCAACGTGCCCTGGTGCAGGAAAGCTGTTACTCAGCTGCCATCTTGGATTGTTCTTCCAAACTACAATTTTGAATTCAACAATTGTCTTCAGAATATATGATTATACTTCCCAAAGTATCATTTGTGTAAATATAATCTTGATTATACTTTAAGAATAGTCTTCGTGGGGTGGTGCCTGTGGCTCAAGGAGTAGAGCACCAGTCCCGTATACTAGTATACTGGAAGTGGCAGGTTAAAGACTGGCCCCAGCCAAAAACTCAAAAAAAAAGAATAGTTTTTGAGGTCAATTCTTCCTTTCTGCAAGTCTAAGTACAGAACTCTCTGAGTTTTGTTATTACATTTGCCTTCTTTTTCAGTCTTCTTTGCTGTCTTTCCAGTATCTTGTCTAGAGCTCTACACACAATGTATACTGCACAAATGCCTGTTGACTGATATTCAGTGACTCACAGTCTTTATTGCATAATATGAGATATAATAAAGTATACTGGCTAACAGCCCAGTCTGATTTTCACTTGGGAATTTTGGCTGCTTTATTCAGCAGGCACATTGGCTCTACATCTCTGTATGGTCTTCTTTGCAGAAGAATTGCATTGAACATTATTTAATAGTTCAGACACTAAAATCAGAGTCTTAAAATTGAATACCTGCACTTACATTTATAGCTGAATGCAACATGTGCAACATGCTGTACCTCAGTTTCCGTATCTTTAAAGAATGAATGATAATAAATACCAGCATTTATCTGTGAGGATTTCTGTGAGGATTAAGCGAAACAATTTGTTTCAAGCATAATTTACCATAGTGCTAAACACATATCTAAAATCTGTTTTAGAGAAGAATTGTTTTCTAGTGTCAACAAGATAGCCCTAATTCTTTTTGTTTTTCTGCAGAAAGATATGCATGAAGAATTACTTCCTATGTTTGGTAACTTTGCCCTTCTACTTTGTGAAATTGATCTTAATACTTTACAGCAGTAACTTCATTGCTATTGGAGTCAAATTTCAATTATCCCAGCTAATGTAAGAGGCTAGTAACAGAGATAACAGAATTAATGAAATAACCTGTTTAGGGCTTTCTGCACTTTAGCTCTACTCCTTAAGTTCTTAAAACTTCACTTAGATATAGACATAGTAACGTACTCAGGGAATCAAACCAACATCCACAAGAACGAGAGAGGGACAAGGGATAGTGAATTCTGATCTTTTCTTCTTGCCCTGCTTGATAAAAATATTTGAAGGATTTTCTTTGTGTAACTATCCTAAAAGTCTGCCAGAGATGATTCAACATTTTATTCATTGCTATTTTGTAAGCATTTATTAAAGGATCATGCTGGTGAAGTGAGAGAAATACAAACCAGTAGATACCATGGACTGTGGTGGAAAGAAAATGGCCTATAAAATGGCAAATGGAAAGGTTACAAGCAAACAGCCATTAAAGGGCTCTTTTTTCTAAGGTTATGCTTGAGAAATGACAGGGTTGACACCAGATCCCAGGTATACACTCTTCTTTTTGTACCAATATTATCAGAATTACAATATAATACAATATTTATTACAATATAACAAAGCCTGTAATGATACAGGCTTTGTAAATGTCTGACAAACCATACAGAAAATTCCTATTCTTTTCTATGCTGTGTGACCTTGGGTAAATTACATGGCTACTCTGATAGTTTTTATAGTCTCAAAATTAACATTATGGAATTTAAAAATCTTTTTAAAATTTATGGATAAAAACTTTAAAAGAAATGTAAATAAAATGGAGGGTAAGATGGTCATGTAACTCTCAGACATGATGCATTGCTATGGTCACCTGATCCTACCAAGTCTCTAAATATGACAGTCTGGCATCAAAATACCTGCCATATAGAGATAGATATTTTTATCTCGTAAGAGCCACATTACATTTAAGTCAAAAGAGAAATGTTGCACTTATCAGATATAATATATTCAAGACATTGACCAATACCACAAATGCATGGATTGATCTAAGCTACAGCTCTTATTAAACACTGGTTGATGTCTAAATCCTCTTACAGGGATTGTTAATGGTCAGCTTTTTCTTGGGTTTATTTAAAAATATTTTCAGGAGTAAAAGCTATCAAAACACAAAGTGCACTTATTTTCCAGGGTGTCCTCTTCTAATCAAGCTGGTTTTCCCTTTCCTCTATATTGAAATGACAAGCACACGTCCTTCCAAGATATCACACATTTCTTGTGATTTTGTTTTCATGACAAAATGACAGACTCATCATTACCAGGGATACTTGATTCTTCTTGTGATAATGCCTCATGACATTTTTATCCTCATGCCATTCTTCCCAGGCCATGATACAGTATTCAATCAGCAGCAAAGACACAGGACTATGCTCAAAAGTTTTTACATTGTGGCTTTGCAGTTTTTTGTTTTTTTCCAATCCATTAGATATGTGTGATTGATTGTGCTCTATAATCTAATAATAGATTTTGGAAATTTTTAAGATTATTATCATCTCTATCACAACCATTCTAGCTATGTTTAGGGTCCATCCTTTGAAATCCAGTGCCTGTAGGGAGCCAAATCAGAACCCATACAGGACTCAAAAGTGCAATTCGATTGCTACCCCAGTTGCCAGGCAGAGAAACCTGTTCATGTATTTCCTGCTAATCATTTCTTTTATTGACAGTTTTAAGTCTGCCTACAAGAATCTGTTTTCTCAAGGCTGCTTACTTGGTTAAAATGAACTCAACTTATTCTAATGTGTCCTATACTATTTGTAGGAAAAACAGTTTCTCTTTGACTTGTTATGGAGCACCCCTTATTAATCTGATCTTTGGAGATTTTCTGCAATTAAATGAATTCACTTTTCAGAAGATAAAATAGTAGATCTAAGCATTTTCAATGGACTTTGACTTAAAGAATTATTTATCTCTGCTTTGCTTTATCCATTTCATTTTTATCTTTTAATATAATAATTCAAAGATAAAAATCCCTTAGGATCCAAGTGAAATCACAATAACATTGAACTCTTTCAAAAACCCAGTAGCAATGTGATCCACATGTCCCAACAGAGCAGCCGGTGGCTTCACTGTGTGTTGGCTAGGAGTAGGCCCTTATGTAAGGTGAAGAGCTGATCTAATAATCAGCTTTTTTTCAACTTGCTTAATTCTAAATGCAAGAATCAGAGAATAGCAGCATTTTAAAGGCTCTTAATATGTTTTGTCATTTTTTTCTTAGAAACTCTGTGTTGGTTAAGCAATATGTGAAAGTTCCCTTCTTATCTCTCCCTTGCCAGTTAAGGGTGTGGTTTTTACTTTTTTGCTAATTTCATAAATGAAAATTCATATATTATTGTAACTTCAGTGTAAATCCCTTTTAGTTCAGAGAAATGGACATACTTTCATCCATAATCATTCTTCCTTCTTGTTCTATGAATTGTATCTCTTTCCATCCTTCTTCCCCATTTCTTGTCCAAGTGCAACTGTACTTATTCCCAATCTAAGGAGCAGAAATTGTCACCATTATCTCTTCTTGGCATTCCACCAACTGAGATTAAAATTTACAGACCAAAACAATGGAGTCAGGACTTTCCGTCTCCAATTCTCCAGACTCTCAATCAGGAATCAGGCCTTCTTGACAGCTATGATGAATCTGAAGCTGTGCACGGTCCCCTTCCCAGTCCTGTTGGATATGCCAAAGCATTTATGTCAATGGGCTAAAAATTTGACTGCGTCTGAATAATGTTAGAAGAAGGGACATCCTTTCTTTTCTTTTTGTGTGCTTCCAATGAATTGAGAGCAATGCATAGTTGAAAGCAGATCACTTAAAACTGGCCACATGTGGAGAAGAAAAGGAAAATGAACAAGCTAATTAGTTGTGAATAGAGACATGAGGAAAGTGTTCTCTATCCAAAGGTGAATATTTACCATTTAAATTGTATTTCTCAGTGAATAATTAAATATTTTTATATTGTGATTTGTTTTCCATTGGTTATATAATAGTGAACATAGCTGCCTTTAGGAATTAGGAAACATAAGCAAGTCAACTTTTAATGTATTCCTTAATTTAGCATATTATATTTTAAAGTCATTCTCCAAGGTACATGTATTTTATATTCTTCATTATTCTAGATGTTGTGGGGCTTCATGAGGATCATCTCAGTTTCTGGAGCAAAACTTAGGCTCACAGTGCCCCCTGCAGCGTGGGGGGGAGGGGGGCGCTGGGTGCCCTGCCCTGCCCGGCCGTCAGAATCCGGTCCTAGGGCTGGTGAGACCACTCACCATGGGGCCTCCACCACCTGCTGACAGCTGCCCTGGAACCTCCAATCCCTGAACCCTTCATAAACTGTCCTGGATACTGGTACCCCAAGCTCTCTCCTCTAGCTACCCACCGCAGCACCTCCCATATTGACCCTGTTCTGACCCAAATTTTTCCCATCAAATTCTTCTCCAATGGGTCACTTGTAAACCTCCCTCCCTCCCAGAAACACCCCTTCTTTTCGACCCTGCTCTGTCACCATATAATTCTCAACTCCCAAGACTTCCATTCTCTCTTCATCCAGAGAATCGGCACAAAACCCTTTTCCTATACTTTCTCCCAAATTCCCTTCCAGAGCCTTCCGTGAGAACCCACTCTGAATGTCCACTCCCATCACTTGTTTAGGCTGGAGTCAGCCAGGTTGTGTCTCTGTGAAGTTGTAGTCTTTTCCTTGGTAATTAATAAGTAATTTATGGAGAGACACTTTGTCTTTCTTTCTTTCCCTTTTTTTTTTTTTTTTGACACACAGTCTCACTATGTTGCCCTTGGTAGAGTGCTGTGTTGTCACTGCTCACAGTAACCTCAAACTCTTGGGCTTAAGTGATTCTCTTGCCTCAGTCTCCCAAGTAGCTGGGACTACAGGTACCAGCCACAACACCCGGCTATTTTTTGGTTGTAGTTGTCATTGTTGTTTGGCAGGCCTGGCCTGGGCTCCAATCTACCACCTTCAGTGAATGTGGCTGGTGCCCTAGCCACTGAACTACAGGCGCTGAGCTGAGAGATACTTTGAAACTATATCTTGTTTTTGTTCGGGAGAAGAGAGAGCAGAAGTCCTGCTTGAAGGGACAGGCTAGGGGTTGCGGATAGACTGAAGGTTGGGGGGGGGGGTGGCAACCTTGCCTGTCTTATAATGCTGCTTGCTTTCTAACCCTGAAACTCTTCTCTATTTGATCTTCTGGGCCTTTCTTCTGCCTTGCTTTCCCATCCCTCTCTTTTATCTTCACCCAGTCCAGGTTGCTCTGACTCCAATCCTTTTTCACATGTTTTCAGGATGAGCCCTTGCTCCTTTCAGCTTGATAGAGCTAAGAGCACAGGCTGAAGAACTAAATCTACCCAACCCTGCCACTTAGAAGCTGTGTGACCATGGGCAATTCCTCGGCCTCTCTGTGCTACACATAAAACCAGTAATGGTGCCCACTTCATGGGGCTGCAAGGAGAATTACACAAGATGAATCATGTAAAATGCTTAGAACTGTGTTCAATATTAAGATACTTGGTGTGCATTATTATTATTACTAGACCCAGGGCCTTTCTCCTATTACTTTTCTCTCCCTGAGACCACCACACACCCATTTTTTTTCTCCTTCCATCTTCCACGCTTGGCTAGGGGCCACCTCCACCCCCATCTCACCTCTACATTCCCACAGCTAACTCCTTTTTCGTCTTCATGTCTTACCTTGAAGATCAATTTATCTACAGTCAATACTTCTCTATCAGAGCACCCTTCAAAATCCTTCTTAAAGCTGCATGTCTTGTCTCTTGTCATCATTGTTTCTCTCCCTTGTAAAAATAGTATGAGAGCAAGGACTGGGTCTGGATGCTCACCACTAGCTCACCCAGTTGGAGGCCTCCAGTGAATACAGTGTTAATGCTGTAATGACTAATGCATTGCAAAGGGAAACCTGGAGGTCATCACCTTAACCATGGATCAATCTTATCATCAGTAAGGAACCACCTTACCCTCTATTGTGATGCACATCCCCCATGTAGTACTCCTGCCAAAAAATGTTCTACCTGAATTTAATCACAAGGACACCATCAGACAAATCCAAACTGGGGGACAATGTGCAAAACAGCTATGCTGGACTCTTAAAAAATATTAGTATCACAAGAGAAAACAAACAAAAAGACTTAGTTGAGGACTAGCCTACTCTAAATCCAGTACTCATGGGGTATGAGAGTTCAGTAGTTAATCAGCTTTTTTTTCAATCTTATCTCAATGGCCACCAAAGACCAAGTGGCTTTACCTGGGGAAATACTCTGGATGTTTTGTGTTTTGTTAGCGCAACAAGTAAGCAGAAACACACTTCAATGTCATTTATAGGAAATTCTTCTCTTTCATATTTAGTATTCCTTGGTAGTATGAGGCAATTAAATATTTGCCTTTTGGGGACATAGGTTTATTGGATTTTGGCAAACTATAAGGCTTTTGGAAAATAAAAATAAAAACTTAAGGCTCCGTTGGTTAAGTTTGTAAAACAAGCATAAGATTTATTTTTAACTTCATATGTACATTTCTGAGTTATAAATATTTTTAGGGGATATTTATTCAAACTATTTGGAATAATAAAATAGTTGGGGTCTACATATGAAGAGTATAGATCCAGACAATTCAGGCCAAATGCATTTGATATAACCGGGCTTTTGAACTAAAAATGATTGCCTGAATTGTATTTAAAACTTCTATTCAATATGCACATTTAAATGAATGCTAAAAGGTCAACTATTATAAATTAAGAAAACAGTACATTCTATCAAATGTTTGAGGAAAAGGTTGGAGCAGTGATGGTAAATCTTACAGAATTTTCTAGCTGTTTTGTTTTGAAGTTGATTTAAGTTGATGGGGGAGGATTCCTGAAAGGTCTGTGCTCTTTGTATGGCTGAATGGAAATGAAATGTTTTCCTGCTTGAACGTTTATGATGTGCCACCAATAATTAGTGTTTCATTTTACTTTGTCATAATGATTTCGTATGCTATGCACTGAATACTTTAAATAACTACTAGATCATCTGAATAAAAGGTACATTTGTGTACATTTGTCACTCCCCCATCATTCTTCTTTGCCACGTGTTTGAAGACTTGTGATTGTCTTCTGACATTTATTGTTGCTAATGAGAAGTCTTCTATCAGTCTAAGTGATGTTACTTCAGACCTAATCTATCCTGATGCATTGCTCACTTTTCTTAAATTTAATTTTTATGAAATCATTACTATATACATTTATGGGGTACAACATGATGATTTGTGGATACAAATACATATAATGTGGAATGCTTAAATCAAACTGGTTAACATAACCATCATCTCACTTATTTTTTTGTGGTAAGACATTTATAATATACTCATAGTTGTTTTGAAACATACTCTTATACTGTGCACATTAGGTGAGATCTCACCACATACCCTCCCTCCATTTTCCTAGCCCCCCTTTCCCATCTTCTTTCTGGACTATATTTTGTTTTATCATTTGTATGAATGTGTAAATGATTATATATTAGTTTCATAACAACATTGAGTACATTGGATACTTCCCCCCCCATTCTTGAGTTACTTTACTAAGAAGAATATGGAATATGGTCCAACTCCATAACTCCATCCAGGTAAACATACAAGATAGAAGTCTCCATCTTTTTGTGGCTTCATAGTATTCCATGGTGTACATATACTATAGTTTCTTAATTCATTCATGGGTTGATGGGCATTTAGGCTGCTTTCACAACTTGGCAATTACGAATTCGGCTGCAATAAACATTCTGGTGAAAGGTATCTATAATGAGAATTATGAAACCCTGAGAAAAGAAATATCTGAAGATGTTGAAAATGGAAAAACATACCATGCTCATGACTGGGAAGAAACAACATTTTTAAAATGTCCATACTATCCAAAGCAATGTACATACTACCTAAAGCAACTTAATGCAATCCCTATCAAAGCACCAATAACATATTTTAAAGAACTTGAAAAAGTAGCACTTCATGTTATATAGTATCATAAAAAAACACAAACAGCCAATACATTACTTAGAAATAAAAACAAATCAGAAGGCATCACATTACCAGACTTCAGGTTATACTACAAATCTATAGTGATCAAAACAACAAGGTACTGGCACAAAAATAGAGATGTAGATATTTGGAACAGAATATAGAACCTAGAGATGAACACCACCACACACTGTCATTTGATGTTTGATAAGCCTTATAAAAACATACCTTGGGGCAAAGATTCCCTATTTAACAAATGGTACTGGGGGAACTGGCTAGCAACCTGCAGAAGACTAAATTTGCTCACTTTTAAAGTTTTCCACATGGTCTTATTCTGCTATTTGGAAAAAAAGCCTAGATTATTTTTCATGTACAGAAAATTTTTAAAAAGTAGAAAAACAACAATACACCAATTCAGAACCCAGAGGTAACTTCTGTTAATATCTTAGCAATATTTTTTCATGCTTTTTTATATCATAGACAAGGCCTTACCATTTATACTGCTGTGTCTTACATTTTTTAAGCAATATAATAACGTATTTTTATGTCATTGCCATCTTTGTGAAAAAAACAAGTTAATGCTCATAGTCTTCTACCTTATTATGTATTTTAATATATGTAAGCATATTAATGTGTTCTGATTTTCCTGATGTTTTGTTTCATAAATAATGCTATAATAGCCCACTACACCTAGAACATTTTTCTCTTCACCTCTAATTATTTTTTTTTTAAATATTACTAGAATTGGACAAGACTACATTAAATTGGTGTGGATGTTTATAGTACATTTGTATCTTATAGTATACTATAGCATATAGTGTTATATTACATTCCACAATTATTTTACCAGTTTATAGTTCCACTTTTAATGTAGCATGGCTATTAATTGGGTTTATTATCACCCTCAAAAATTTTTTTACTATTTTTATTACTAAAAACTTTGTTCCAGCCAGGCATGGTAACTCATGCCTTTAATCCTAGCCTTTTGGGAAGCTGATGTGGGAGGATTGCTTGAGTTCCAGAATTTAAGACCAGCCAGAGTAAGAGTGAAATTCGATGATGGTGGATGGGACGGATGTGTAGCCCACCTCTCCAAAGTCATCAGGTGAGAGGAACAGGGGCCTGGACCTTTCCCTCACATGGATTATTGGTGTGGCAGACAGCTGGAGACGCTCAGCAAATTGGCAGATTGCTGTATATGAGGGATAATTTAAAACCAGGACTCTGTTGTAGAGATTTTTCTCTGCTTGGCTGTGCTGGCCAGCAGGCCCCTCCCTTATGGAGGACAGTAGCTTGCAATTACTGGCAAAACCTAATTGATGAAAATTTATTCCTGAGCTGAGGGTGGCACCCGAAAGAAGAGCCACTCAAAACCATGGGGAGCTGGGCAACCTCATGGAAAATTGAAGGGGAGGGATCCCGCCCAGGAAACAGACATTTTGAACTATGGGAAATGGCTGACACCATCCCCCAGAACAACAGGAGTGATTAAATAGACCAGAGCATTCTTGGTGGGGAATGTTGGAGGGGGCTGGCAGTTCAGGCTATGCTGTGAACTGGCCGGTGGCTGGACTCAAAAGTCCTGATTCAAAAGTGAGACTCTAAGCCACAAAACTGAGAATAAGGTCCCCCAGCGCTCCAGCTGGGAGAACCGGCTACAGCTGTGGGACCCTTCAGTAGCCGCAGGAGTTGGCAGCAGCCAACACCCTCCCCCACAGCCAATTGCAGTCGCCAGTTTGCAGGAGATCGCGGGAGCAGAGTGGAAAGATTTGTGAAGGGTGGACTCCTGCCCTGAGTTGGTGAGGTAGAATAGGAGTGCCATCTGGGCAGAGTACCTGAGGTTGCACAATATTTAGGTTACAAACTTTTACAGAAACTCCAAAATGGCCATCAACCAGGTAGAGTGGTATAAACAGTAGTAACAGTATAAACTGTGAATCAGGTATAAGCTTGGGAACCACTCACAGTGCCACCTGGTGTCCAGAAAGTATATTGCATTATAAATATATTCCTATGAAAGTTGATCCCTACATCATAGATATAGATGTATATTTTTACATATATACAAGAATAATATTTTTGTGGTTGGTGCCCTTTTTTTTCTTTTCTTTTTTTTTTGTTCTGTTTTTTCTTCACCATTTTCTTGTAGGAGCTATTAATTTATTGTTTTTTTATAGATATATTTTTTATTTCTATTTTTTCTATTTTTAATTTCTCCTTTCTTCTTTATTAACATTTTTATGAACACCACTTTTTTCTTTTTTTTCAATTATTTTACAATTATCACTATTTTTATTGTAGTTGTTTTTTGTTGTTGTTGTGGGTATTGTCTATATGTCTATGTGTCTCCATCTGTTTGTGCATCTATGGGCTCATGTGTCTGGTAGCCTTTGTATCTGTTTATTTGCTCATTTGGTCTCAATGAGCTTGCTGTTACGACCTGCAATTCTGAGCTCCCAGCACTCCCCTCCACTCTCACCCTGAGGCCTGGAGGCCTGTCCCCCAGGAGTTCAGATTCTTGGGTGATTTCTTGAGAAGTGTAGACAGGACCTGGACTGCAGCTGGACAGTGCTGATTCTGCAGCATGGGAGTGAGGAGATGACAGTCGGCTGAGAGGGAATGGCACCAGAGCGACAGTGTCCTGAGGAGCAGAGCAACAGCCATCTTTAGCAATAATAAGGCCCACCCCTGGATATCCCGAAGCCACTCCCCTTGTCTCCCTCGGCAACCAGAGGAGGCTGGGGATCTTCTCAAATGGCAACCACTGGAGAACAGATCTGGGACTGAAACACAGGCCCCATGAGTAAAGGGTTTGCCTGAGGTGGTACTGGCCTGGGTGGAATGCAGGGACTAGAAAACGCACGCACAGAACTGGGAAACTCCCAGGGAAGGGTTGACCCAGAGGACCGCTTTACTGAGCCTAAGATGCACCCAGCCCTCAGGGGATCATCAGCCTATTGACAAAGGAGGACAGGAGGCTAGAGCTGACAGCTAACTGTGCTGCGAATACAAACATGCAGGAGTAAAGACAGGGCCTGAGGCACAGGTTCTGGGAACTCAAATCAGCCCCTCTTCTGCAGAGGAATTTAGCAGGGACAGAAGCAAACTCCCACAGGGTTGTTCTGTTCTGCCAGTAACATCAATCAAGGGCAGGGCTGGAACTGAGTGAACACCCCCCAGCCTCCATCAAACATCCGAGGTTAACAGGTCTCACCGCCCCCTGCTGGATAGATGCAGAAAGCAGTGGCCTGGCTGAGCAGATACAGACTTCCTTGTGATTTAGGCAGTTGTAAACCTCTGGAGTATCTGCTCACTGGAGACAACTGACTGGGTCACAGTCCTGCGAGGCTAGCAGTGACTGGGTATGACAGAGCTGCAATGTGGGGAAGGAGGCATCAACCTTTCCAGACTAATCTATTTGATGGATGGCTCCTCCAGACTTCATGGAGAACCAGAATAAGTCATATTTGAATTGTCACCAGACCCCTGCATTCCAGTTGCCAGAGAACTTTTAAACTCTCCCACCTGAGATAGATGCTGACTGACTGAGACAATTGATTTGGACCTTTTGAACTGAGCCAATCGCCTGAGGACTATGCAAGTGGTGACCTGGGTGTGTGGTTGTAGAAAAGTTTTATTTTCCTTTTCCAATTGTTGCCTGCAGGGGGGCGGAGTGACTTAATTGCTGGTATTTCTCCACAGCTTAGACGTCAACCCAGAGAAACTGTTTAACTAGGGTCAAACAGAGACCAACTGAAAACAAGACAGAACCACTTAGCCCCACCACAGCAAATAGATCCCCAACATCTCAGGCCGTAGCACTGCACGGGTCCTCCACAAGGCTCCAGGGGAAAAATCAAATGGTGTAAAGGAATCTTGAGGCTCAATCAGGGGAAAAACTCTGGTAACATGAATAACCAGAATAGATCAGCCCCCCACCCCCAAGGAAAGATATGGCAGATGTAACTGAAGATCCCATTTATAAACAGCTGGCTGAGATGTCAGAAATCAAATTCAGAATTTGGATTGCAAACAAGATTAACAGAATGCAGGAAAATTTGGAATGAGAAATCTGAAGAGCAATTCAAAAGTCAGAATTAGAAATTCAAGGAGAAATTCAAAAATTGTCTCAAGAATTTAATGAATTTAAAGACAAAACCACCAAAGATTGTGATGTACTAAAGCAAGAATTTGCAGCCCTCAAAGATGTGAAAAACACAGTGGAATCCCTCAGTAACAGAGTGGAGGAAGCAGAAGAAAGAATTTCTGACATCGAAGAGAAGGTCTTTAAACATTCCCAAATTCTCAAAGAAGAAGAGAAAGGGAGAGCAAAAATGGATCATTCTCTCAGAGATCTATAGGATAATTAGAAGAAGGCTAATATATGCCTCATTGGAATCCCTGAAAGTGATGAAGTGGCATCACAAGGCACAGAGGCCCTTCTTCATGAAATTATGAAAGAAAATTTTCCAGATATGTCAAGAGATTCTGAAATCCAGATAGCAGACAGTTTCATAATCCAAGCACAACTCAATCTGAATAAGACATCCCCCAGGCATATTATAATTAAATTCACCAGTGTCAATATGAAGGAGAAAATTCTGAAAACAGCTACACACAAGATATCTATTACCTACAAAGGGAAGAATATTAGAATGACTGCAGATCCCTCTGCTGAAACCTTTCAACCCAGAAGAGGGTGGTCATCAACTTTTAATCTCCTAAAGCAAAATAACTTCCAACCCTGGATCCTATATCCAGCTAAACTGAGTTTCATTCATGATGAAGATATTAAATACTTTAATGACATTCATATGTTGAAGAAATTTGCCATAACCAAACCAGTTTTCCAGGATATTCTCAGACCTAGCTTCCCTAATGACAACCCCAATTCTCTACCATATAAATAAACTCCCTCAGAAACTTTTGATCAAATTCCAACTTCCACAATGGCAAAAGGATTAAAGTTGTCCACTGGACTTTCTAAAAACTCGATACCCAAAATTTTACCAGACCTATCAATATTCTCCATTAATGTGAATGGCTAAACTGTCCTCTAAAGAGGCACAGGTTAGCTGACTGGATACAAAAACTCAGGCCAAATATTTGATGCATACAAGAGCCACATCTTACCTTAAAAGATAAATATAGACTCAGGGTGGAAGGATGGTTGTCCATATTTCAGGCAAATAGTAATCAGAAAAAAGCAGGTGTTGCAATTCTATTTGCTGACACAATAGGCTTTAAACCAACAAAAGTAAAGAATGAAAAGAATGGTCACTACATATTTGTTAAGGGTAATACTCAATATGATGAGATTTCAATTATTAATATTTTTGTGTGCCTCAATTTATAAGAGAAAGTCTAACAGACATGAGCAACTTGATTTCCTCTAGCTTCATAATAGTCGGAGATGTCAACACTCCTTTGGCAGTGCTGGATAGATCCTTCAATAAGAAGCTGAGAAAAGAAATTTTAGATTTAAACCTAACCATCCAACATTTGGATTTAGCAGACGTCTACAGAACATTTCATCCCAGCAAAACTTAATACACATACTTCTCCTCAGCCCATGGAACATACTCCAAAATCGATCACATCTTATGTCACAAGTCTAACCTCAGTAAATTTAAAGGAATAGAAATTATTCCTTTCATCCTCTTGGACAACCATGAAATAAAAGTTGAACTCAGTAACAACAGAAATCTGGACACTCATACAAATACATGGAAGTTAAATAACCTTATGCTGAATGATAGCTGGGTCAGAGATGAAGTTAAGAAGAAAATCACCAAATTTTTGGAACAAAATGACAATGAAGACATAAATTATCAGAAACTCTGGGACACGGCAAATGCAGTTTAAAGAGGGAAATTTACAGCACTGCAAGCCTTCCTCAAGAGAACAGAAAGAGAAGAAGTTAAGAACTTAATGGGACATCTCAAGCAACTGGAAAAGGAAGGACATTCCAACCCCAAACCCAGTAGAAGAAAAGAAATAACCAAAATTAGAGCAGAATTAAATGAAATTGAAAACAAAAGAATGATACAACAGATCAATAAATCAAAAAGTTAGTTTTGGGAAAAGGTCTATAAAATAGATAAACCTTTGGCTAACCTAACCAGGAAAAAAAGAGTAAAATCTCTAATATCATCAATCACAAACGACAAAGATGAAATAACAACAGACTCCTCAGAAATCCATAAAATCCTTAATGAATATTACAAAAAATTTATTCTCAGAAATATGAAAATCTGAAGGAA
>CAUYPK010088317.1:0-38061 GCA_963574355.1 Loris lydekkerianus | reverse complement strand
GTGCATCTTAGAATGGGTACAGGCAAAACTTACTAAAGGCAGAATACAAATGTCTACATACAACAACTAAGAAAATGCCATGAAGGCTACGTTGAACAGTTTGATGAGAATATTTCAGATTGTATATGAAACCAGCACATTATACCCCTTGATTGCACTAATGTACACAGCTATGATTTAACAATAAAATGCATATACTTTGCTCATCCCTGCCTCAGACCATTCATACAGACATGTTTCCCTTCCAAAATCCTCTTTTTTAAGCCCCTTTTAATTAGTTTATATTCAGTGGTTACTTTAAATTACATCTCAAAGCTAGATACTCCAAGTTATCATCTAATATTTTCTTACTGGAAATTCCTTTACCTATATTTCCATTTTGTACATGCCTAGCCATTGCAATATATTTATTTTATAATATTTATGTTCTAATTTGTTAGTGTGTTATTTTGTCATTATTCTTGGATGGGATTGTGTCTTTTTTCTTATTAGCATCTAAGCTTCATAATGTCGGAAACTTCATCCCATTACCCTTCTACTTAGTGGCTGAATACTGATTGTGGAAAAAATGACCGTGAATATATTATATGATAGAGTGAGAAGAGAAAACACTAAAAAAACTTGGAGTCCTGGAATCTTGTTTGATGAGGTGAAATTTTATTGATTATAAAGTATTATGTTTTGGTCCACTGATACAATAGCTCATAATAGAACTTTGTAGAGTAGAAATAATACATTAAAATATTTCAGTGTTATATTTGATCATAAACTGAGTAATTGAAGGGAAAATCTGCATGTTAGTGATATGATACCTCATTAAGAATGGATGGATTCATTATACAAGAGCTGAAGCCACATGGGGTTGGAAAAGTACAAAGAAGTCAAGTCATGAAAGTGCTGCATGACATTATTTTTTATGCCAAAATATACTGAGCACTGGATATACACAAGACACTGAAACTAACCAATTAACATGTATCTCATTTAATCTTTGCACCATCCCTAAGATAAAAGTGGTGCTATCCACATATTATAAATAAAAAAGCTAAATCTTAGGGAAGAAAAATAACCAAAAATAGAGAAGGGGAGTTTGTACAAATATGCTAAAATTTTGCAAACAACCACAAAGGGAATGGTTGTTTGAAGCAATCTGATAGTGTCAAATCAGATCTAGATTATAATACAGAAGTATATATTTGATTTTTCAATCAAACAGTAGTAATCATGAGAAGTGGGAGAGCTGTATAAAATTTGAGAAGGGGGAAAAAAAAAAAAACAACCCAAAACTTCCCCAGGAGATTTGGCAACCTCCCTCCTACCCAATGTAAAATCACTGTTTCACAAATATTCGTTGGCAGCAACATGGATTTAAGACTTTCGTTACGTGACTTCTGTAATATTCTAGGAAAGAGCATGTTAGGTGTGTTCTCTGAATAAGCGAGATCACACATTTCACACAGCATTTATTTGTAAAATACAAGTTAGGAAAAATTGATATATTACCTATCATTCAGGGTCAAACAATTAGGATGGTAAGGACACTCAAAATCATTTATTAATAATAGTGGAAAAGAAACCTTGACTTTCCTTAAATAAGAAAAGTTTTATGGAGGCATCAGATGTACCTCTAACTGGTGGAAGAAACAAGGCATTTTGGGTGATTGTAAAATATAACTTTTTTCAGGATTCAGCTTGATTTGAGTAAGGGATTATTATCTAATAATGGTCTTCTACGTTGGAATGGACTGTCATTGAAGTAGGTAAATTTCTAATCATTAGAGGTTAGAAAACATGTTAGGTAACCTCTCATGAAAATAATTGTTTTCTCTCCATTTTCCAATTGGGTATATAAAGTTCCTTAACCCTGGGATTATCTACGTTTCAAAGAAGAGATAAACCTACTCAAGCTAGCTTAATTTACAAAGCAACTCATTACTTTATGTAAATGGAAGTTGGGAAATAGGGCATGCTTCAGCATAGTCAAGACCCAGAGTGGTCATGTAACCTGGCCACTCAATGCAGCTTCACTGCTTAGGCCGGCTTCACCCCATTGACTGCAAGTTGGTATGGATCTTGAGTTACATGCATCTTGGTTCATTTTTAACAAGAGAGAGTTCCTTCAATAAATTGTACCTCTTTTGGTTTCAAACCTTTCTCTAATGGTGCATGGGTTATAAGTCCACCCTTTACCCATAAATTATGGGAAATGGATTGTGAGTATGTTGACAAACTTGGCATATCCCCCTAAAGTTTTCAAACTTCAGCATGGTATCAATACAATCACCTGTATTATCAAAACACAGATGACTGGGCCTCACACACAGAATTTCTGATTCAGTAGGTAGGAGATATGATTTATATACAATTATTTTATTATTCATGATTATTACATGGCTTGGAAATATGTATACTTTCTGAAATGGCTAAATTGAGCTAATTAACATATGCAATACTTCATGAAGAATTTGCATTTTTTAGTTCCTCCCCAGGTGATGCTGCTGCTGCTAGTCTAGGGAATAGGCTTTGAAAACTACTGAATAAGAATCTCTAATGATGGAACCCAGGCATCTATATATTTTTAATGTGAATACAAATCACCTGAAGACCTCATTAAAATACAGATTCTGATTCAGTAGGAATCTGGCTTCAGATTCTGAATTTCTAATAAGCTCTTGAGTAATAATGATATTCTTGGTTCATGATCCCAACTTTGAACAACTCAAATCTAGACCATATTCTGTATGAATTAATATGAGGAAGATTCAGGTGTTCCCAATGTGCACATGTGCTGTGCATCACTGTCTTAAGCCATCAGGACCCAGGAATTAAAAACCAACTCAAGAACAAGAGAAGGAAGCGCTTTCTTCTGGAAAGATGGTCTCTTTGCCAGAAGGTGGGTAATTGACTCAATTGGGTTTATCTTTAAGATATCTTCTAACTTGTAGTTTCTGGTAATGATCTTGAGCTCCTTTGTATTAGCCTGCAAAATAGAATTATTAATAGATTGAGAAGCAATTTATAGTTGAAAAATCCACTTACATAGAAAATTTTTTTATCTGGTCAAGTCAAAATGTTCAGAAATCATGAAAATCTTCCATTACTAGATTCCAAGTCATCCTGTATTTTAAATCACCAGCATTTTAATTGTATTTTTAATTTTCTACTTTAAATGATCATGGGCACATAATAGATGTATATCTTTACAGGGTAAAAGTACTATTTTAATACAGGAATACAATGTGAATTAACCAAATCAGGGTTTATGAGGGTATCAATCACCTCAGCATTCAACATTTATTTGTGCTAGGAATATTCTAATTTTACGCTTTTACTTATTTTAAAGTATACCCTAACTTATTGCTCATTATAATCACTTTGTTGTCCTATCAAATATTATTAATTCTATCTAACTATAGTATCTATTATATTTTTGTACCTATTAACCATAGCCATTTTATCACTTCTATCTTGCAACCCTTCCCAACCTCTGGTAACCATCATTCTGCTTTGTTCCCACAAGATCAATTGTTTTTAATATTTAACTATCACAAATGAGTTAGAACATGTAAGATTTCTTCTTTCTGTGCTTGGCTTATTTACTTAACATAATGTTCTCCAGTTCCATTCATATTGTTGTTAATGGAATGTTTTCATTCATTTTTGTGGCTATAAAATATTCCATTGTGTATATGTGGCACAATTTCTTTATCCATTCATCCATTGACGAACATTTCAGTTAACTCATGTCTTGATTATTGTGAATAGTCCTTTAGTAAACATGGAAGTGCAGATGTCTTTTTGATATACTGAATTCTAGTCCTTCGGATGTATACCCAGCAGTGGGATTGCTGGATCATATGGTAGTTCCATTTTTAGTTTTGGAGGAACATTCATATTCTTCTCCATAGGAATTGCACTGATTTACACTCCCACCAACAGTGTACAAGGGTTCCTCTTTCTCCACATCCTTGCCAGGATCTGTCTTTTTGATAAAAACCACTTTAACCGTGTTGAGCTCATTTATCATTGTAGTTTTGATTTGCACTTGTTTGTTACTAATGATGCTGAGCATTTTTTCATAACTTTTGAGCCATAGTCATAGTCTTCTTTAGAGAAATGCCTACTCATATCTTTACCGCCCCTTTTTTTAGTTGGATTATTTGAGTTTTTCTTATCTAGTTTTTGGATCTTGTCTTGTATTTTAGTCATTAATCCTGTGGCAGATGGGTAGTTAGCAAATATCACATGCCTTCCTATAGGTTGTCCCTTCACTTTGTTGATTGTTTCCTGTGCTGTGAAGAAGCTTTCTAGCTTGATGTGATCACATTTGCCCAATTTTGCTTTGATTGCCTGTGCTTTTGAGATATTACTCCAGAAGCCCTTGGCTGGATCAATATCCTGAAGTATTTTCCCAATGTTTTCTTTTAGCAGTTACATAGTTTCAGGTCTTAGATTTAAGTCTTTAATCCATTTTCATTTGATTTTTGTATATGCTAAGAGATAAGGGTCTAGTTTCAATCTCAATGAAATATGGATACCCACTTTTCCCAACACCATTACTTAAAGTGACTGTCCTTTCCTCACTGTATGTCTGTGGCATCTTTGTCAAAGATAAGTTCATTATATATGTGCGGATTTATGTCTGGGTTCTCTACACCATTGCATTGGTCTATAAGTCTATTTTTATGCCAATATCATGCTGCTGTGGTTATACTCACCAGCATTTTAATTTTCCCATAGATTACCTTAGGTGCTTACACAGCTGCCATCCAGAAAGAGAAGTAAAAGAGAAAACAATTTCACAGACAGGACAAAATGTGGATAAGCACATCAGCTATTTCCTTTTTCTAACTCATCTTCAGGATTTAGTTTATCTTTACCAATGTGTTTTGATTACTAATAGCTGATGATCTGAACTAAATGAATATACTAGTTTATAGGAAAGATTTACATGAAAAGAATCAATAAGGCTAGTTTAAATCCTCCAGTGATATGGAGATAGGACATAAGACAAATTAATCTGGTCAGTGTTAACAACTGAATTGTGAGCAGACAAGTGACATAAAACCTACTTGGGGGAAAAAGCCAAAAAAAAAAAAAAATGTGTGTGTGTGTGTATGTGTATATATATAGAAAGAATTAGTCTGTGATGTCCAGAGTTAAAAAATCAGACAAAGTACAGAAATCTGAATAGCTTTGGCCCCCAGTCATAAAAACTGGATTGAGCTAATGGTGGATTATGTTCATTATTAATGGTAGAAAATATCTTTGACAAATAACTCATTATATGTGCACTCTGCTTTCCCAGTATGAAGAAATATACCCATGTGTATTTGATGTTACTTATGTGAAATCACTTTAGGAGAGTCTTAAACCATAAATAGTGGAAAGAAGAGGGAAGAGAAAAGGAGACATCTTTTTGTGGCAGGTGCTCATTCTCTTTGATTCTGAATCTTGGTTGGTGGGATGGAGCTGTGTTTGTTAGGATCATATTTTAAGCCTCAGGTAGCACTTTCTTCAGCTTTCCACTATCTTTCCATATTTTATGGTTTGAATCTGCAGGGTAAGCCTCATAAAAATTACAAATTTTATCACCCCACATTAAAATGACTGGTACGATGATTTGGATGAGTTAAGAGCATGGCTAATTATCCTCCTCTTAGTATTTGCAAGGTCAGTGTATCAGCTGCTGAGTAGGTCAGTACTAGATGTAGGGCTGTCAAGAATTTGGGAGGTTTTGTGAAAAGATCAGAGACCTTCATTTGTCTTGGGAGGCAAAATAGGCTCACGCAGTTTCAGTAGAGGGCAGCAGTACCTCCGCGAGCATGTCATTGTGTCAGAGGCTAGAGGCAGATGGAAATAACAGTCATAGCAATAACAATAACAATTATTTACTCTATGCTGGGCATTACATACACATATATTTTCATTTAATTTTCAAAACAATCCCATGAGGTTTTTATTATTCTTATTTTACCAATGAAGGAAGCAAGCTTTGAGATTTTACATAACATACCAGAATGAGAGAACTGAGTTTGCATGCAACACTTGAATTCAGGACTAGCAGGCAGGCCAGTACTCCAGAAAACTGGCAGGGCCTTAACTACCGTTTTAGAATTAACAGTGCTCTGATCATGATCAATGTGACTTTTTAATAGCTGTATTCCTATAACACTAATATCTCTGTAAGATGTTATTGGGTGGGTTTTATTCTATGAGGGGATCCCTTAGTGAGGAGAAGTAAGGTAAGATTTATAAGAAAGCTAGGCTACATAATTTTATTTATTGTGTATTACTTCTGCAAGGAGGAAATATAATATGGAATATAATCAATATATTGCAGAATATTATCTCTAGTGGAACACAATTTAGGAAGAGCTGGACAAAAGAAAGAGTATTAAGGGCAAGAGTTAAAAATCTAGTGCTGTAGTCCATCTGGGCTTCTATAACAGAATACTATAAGCTAAGTGTCTTATAGACAACAGAGATTTATTTCTCTCATTTCTGGAGGCTGGGAAGTCCAAGATCCAGGCAGATTTGGTGTTTGGTGAGAGCCCATTTCCTGGTTCACAGAAGGCCATCTTCTCACTGTGTTTTCACATGGCAAAAGGGATGAGAAAGGCCCCTCAGGTCTCTTTCATTGGGAAACTAATCCCACTAATGATGGCTTTGCCCTCGGGACCTATTCACTTCTTAAAGGCCCCACCTCTTAAGGGTCCACTGACACACTGGGAATTAGATTTCAACATATGAATTTTAGGGGGCCATAAATATGCAGTTTATAGGACCGGGCTTCTGGATCTGTGGGCCTAACTGTATTTCTCCTTTCTTAATGGGCAAGTAAATAACACTGTTTTTCCTTTTATATTTCATATTAATATCAGGGCTCAAATTAGGAGGTTACATTGATTGTGTTTCTATGGTACAATTCAAGTTGTAGTTGAGCCCTTCATCGAGGCAGTGTGCCATGTACCCTTACATTGGGCATGTTAGATGAGAGCTTACTAATAATATCATTATTTCTAAATTTTGACATGAGTAACATGGCAACAGTGTTTTGTTTTCTTATGTCACAGGTGGATGAAAAGCTCTTTAGTATTTTGACTATAAAGTATGCAAGATGATTGTTTAAATACATTGATATTTTATTAAGAAAGTTAATACACATAAGGACTATTTCTGAGACTTTATTGTTTTCCATTTGACTTTTCCATAAGTACATTATTTGAACTTATAGATTACCTAAGTCAATAGATCACAAACATGTAATACTAAACTTGATTTTTCCCACAAGTTTGACATGATTTATAAGATTGATATTTTTGTATATATAAGAAACAAAGGTAAAAAAAAAAAAAAAGAAAAGAAAAGAAAAGAAAAGAAAAGAAATATGACTCACTGGTGAGTTTAGTGAATGGCAAAAAGTAAGAAAATAGACTTTTATCCAATAATAAAGAAGGATATATAGTTATTAAATAAAGTGGATCCTCATCTTGCTTCTAAACTTATTGGTAGCTAAAGATGTCTCATATTTAAATGGCCCCACCTCTTAACTTTGCCTTATCACTTAGAATTGCTAGATTGTTTTCAAAGCAGAGAATGGAACCCAAATCAGAACACATAATATTATTAGAGGAAAGAAACGAAAAAACTGAAAAAATTAAGAGAAGGTCATGAAATAGAGACAGAGAATCCTATCTGCTGGATCTGAAACATCTTTTTTAACCCCTATATTTAGCAACTTCATTTTAAATGTATACCTCTTCTTCCTTCCAAGACCATATTTGTACAATTTCAACAGTTGAAAATGGATTGTAAACATTGAAATTATGTTATAATATGTGTTCTTACCCTATGGACCCATGATAAGTCTGCCAACTAAGACTCACAGAATATAAAAACAGAAGGAAAAAAGTAACATCTTTATTATATCATCAGAGCACATGGGTTAGGCAGGAATTTGTTTACTTTGGAGGCAGTTCAAAAACCAGATCACAGAAATCCCTAAACCATCAGGAAGAGATGTGCTTCACAATCTGGCATCAGTTCTACTGAAGTAAGAAATTTATTTTGGTGACTGAGACTATCTCTATTACTTAGTATCCTGTACAGGGTTTAGTCAAACTCTAAGTGGCTGACCACATAGAATCATAGAACTTAGGTTCAAGCAATTTAAGTCAAAATAGGACTTGAGGAGACCAACATTATCCAAATAAGTAAACCGAGGCCTTATCGGGAGCTATCCTTTCTCAAAGCAAGTTGACGACAGAGCCAGGGCTTCAGGCCTCAGTCCACACTATACGAAGCTCTTTGAGAGACTGTCCACATGTCATTTTATATTTACGTTCTCACAACTGCAGTGTATATTGTAGGTCAAAGAGTGTCAAAAATAATTAGAAGTGAAAACAAGAAAGCATCCAACTGAACATACAAAAAAAAAAAAAAAATGGATTTCAAGTAGGCATGCCTGGAAGAAGAGTGACCAGTGTTTCTGCTTTAGAAGGTGTTCAGGGAATGAGCCAAGCACTTAGAGGTAGTTAATATTTACAATGATATTTAATTACAGGAATTTGAGCTGATGCTGTTGGGTCAAAATGGTCTCCATCTTTTCAGAAATCAGTTTCTTCTCAGCTATGGGGATGGAACAAACAAGACCCCAGAGAGATATGACTGAATTATTAAAGGCCTGGTCTACATAGAAGGATTAATTGTGAATTCTGAATTAATATTTTATCATTTTAGCTAGTGAAAAATGCATGAGATGGCCCCCTTTTTGCAAATGTCCCAGTATAATTAAAAAAGCTCTAACCCTCCAATTGGCATTTCTTTCTTATAACTAGATTACATTGCCAAGCAAGGAGGCACTGATGGAGCTAGGAGCAGTCCTTCAGACCCTCTTCACTCAGCATCACGGTGCCCATAACCCCTGTGTATGCACAGCAGATTAATTTAAGTTATTCACTCACTAAGAAAACACTCATTGAGTTGGCAAATGAGAGTCTCTGAAGTAGATGTACTGGGGTAGATAGTGGCGAAAGATACATCCTCCAGGCCAACCAACAAAAGCCACACATCATGATTATGCACCTGCCTGGATATAGGTTTCTTTAGTCCACATCATCGTGTGCGTGTGGGTGTGTGTGTGTGCGCGCGCGCGCGCAGTTGATTTAGTCGGGCTTCAAAACAACAGTCAAACAGTCCTGGCTTCTACTTAATATTTTCAGATATATAGCCTCTTTTAAAAGACTTTCCCATTCCTAACAATTTGGGGAAGGTTTAAAGAAGAGTCTCACAGGGAAACACTGTACATAAACAGTTGCAAGCATGAGTTTAGAATTTGAACCCAATATACAAATGAATAAATAGTTTTGTAACCTTGGGAAAATTCTTTAATCTCACTTTTATCGTTTGCAAGATAAAAATAAAGTATGACCCCCACATTTGTTATAAAGATTAATGATGATAAAAAATTTGGTGCTATACCTGATAAAGAAGTGCTCAAGCATTTATTATAAATCTGTGAATAATTATATGTACCATAAATCTCATGAACTCTGAAATGAATTTATTTTTTCTATTTTAGCATCTCTGAAATTAGGATGTGAATTAGTATCTGCAGTGTCTTAAAAGCAATTAAAGAGGGAATTATATAGATTTCATATTTGTATTATACAACAGTGATCTACATTGACATATTTTGATCATTAATATACTGATTTATGTTGTCATGGGCACATGAACTGCCCTATGAGCTATGTTACTATTTCCACATTTTCTTCCTTTTTGATCCAGGTCAGGGTGGTGATTAGACTTTCAGGTCCTGGTTTCATGGCTCTGGCATTGCAGCTGGGACCTAACAGATCTTCTTGTGTTCTTGCAGCTGCTGCTACTGCCTGCTGACACCTGCCCTGGGGTGTCCAGCATAAGAGACCTGGCCGGTAAGAGAACTGTAGAGAACATTAACTCCTATTACTACAGGAGCAATTGCTGCTTACTATGCCAAAATGACTCTAATTTCTGCTAATGGAGGGGCAATCTCTTGGCTATACCTTTTTGTCACAATGTATTTGTTAATCAGCTCTTTAAGGTTTGGTTTCCAGGCTGCTCTTCTAAAGTAAGATTCAGGCTTGTCCTGAGCTTGAGCTCAGGTTGGAAGAAGAAGCTGAGTGATTAGCAATCTGCAGTCACCACAAGTGGCTTTTTTCTCAGAAAAATATGAATATCTGACTCTTTTTAATGACAGATTATTTCGTAGGTGCCTAGTGACTCTCAAGCTGCCTGTGCGTGGTGCACAAATGTCCCAGCAGACCTCTCAGGTGATGTGTGGTGTATGGCGTGAAGCTCCGATGTCTGTCCCCGTGCCGTCTGCTTCACTGTGGCACTCAGGCACACTTTATGCCCTTCCCGCACTCAGCTCCAGATCAGAAAGACTCGGCTGCTGCAAACTGTTTCCCAGACTGCCTTTCCATCTTCTTCCCAGCCAGATTGGGCACAGGCAAACACTAACAAGAATTTGAATACAAGGAGAAATGTGGTCCCTGCTCTCTCTGCCCAGCTCCCTTTGCTGGACATTTGACCACACGTCCTGTCATTTCTGTCCTGTCAAGGTAACCATTTTATGGACTATTGAGTCACTTTGAATTATAGGATCCTGTAGAGGACAGTTAAGATATTACAAATTCATTACAATGTCAGAGAAAACTAACATTATGTGTTTGTCAAGTACTAAGTGATTGGTATACATTCTGCAATTCAACCTTACGAAACCTCGGAATGGATGCATTGGGAGACACGTGTAATGATGTGGGAACGTACGATGAGAGACGTGAAGTCACTCTTACTTACAAAGCAGAAACTAAGTGGCAGAGCTGACAGTGCAATTTGACGCTGGCCCCGTCTACTCAGGCCAGCCTTATTTTCCAGCCTCAAACCTGCCAAGCTGGGTTCCACTTCAGGGCATTTTTACATTTACTTTTATCTCCTGGGAATGCTCTGCCTCCAGATCTTTACATTTTTTCTCTTTTCAACATCTAGAGATAGTGTGTCCATGTATTTCTTTTTGATTGTTTTTTCCTGTTCCTTCTACTCCAGCTATATATAATCTAGAATACAAACTTCATGAGTTTTGACTGCACTGCTGTGCTCCTAGTGCCTAGAACATTATTTCATAGGTATATCATGATTATTCATTGAGTAGAAGGATGGCGTATAATAGACCTTTAACAAATATCCATTGCCAACTCCTTGCATGACTAAAAGTCAGTCCCTCAGCCATTTTCAAGGACATATAAGGTATACACATAAAGGTCAATAGATCTGCTCTCAGAAACAGAATAAGGCAATCTATAAGTGGCAGGATTTGGGACCATTTCTCTGAGCCACTATTGTCATTCAGGTTGAAAAATGAGATTCTTACCCTGCAAAACTATTTCTGTATTTTAGGTAATTAAAGTAATGAAGTTATCTAGGACCACAAAGCCTTGTGTGCTACCCCCTCCGGTTCAATTCATCTGCTTCAGTTTCTGACTCCAGTTAACAGTTTTATGAAGGAAAATCTCCTATAATAGTGGAAGCTCACACAGAGTCTTGTGAAGAAATAAGCTATTTGCTACTTCCAAGAGAGAAATGAGGGAGGAAAAGGGAGGGGCCCAGGCCTGCCTTCTCACAAGCTGTGCCTTTGCAAGAGGCCTCATAAAAGGAGGCCTGGGAGCTTTCATCTGTACCACAGAAGCCCTCTATGTGGACGTTGGAAACTGTCTTTAAAAATGCATGCATAAAATGTAAAATGGGCAATCTATTTCATAGGAATCAGTGTAGTACTAAGGGGATATGTATTCCTATGGAAGTATGATTTCAAATAGGACACAGAATCTCATTTTTTTTTTAATGCAGTTTTTTGGCTGGGGCTGGGTTTGAACCCACTACCTCTGGTATATGGGGCAGCACCCTATTCCTTGAGCCACAGGCGCCGCCCAGAATCTCATCTTTTTATAAGACAAAACTTTGAAGGGAAAATTACCTATGAGTCTGGGCTTTTACACAACCACAACAGTCTCTTTCTTCCTGCACGTTTATCTGACTTATAGAGAATCACAGATTTTAAAGGAGACAACATGTATCAATGGCTAAGCTTTGTACATAGGCAAGCACTCAGATGCTGATGATGAAATAAATGGTAAAATGATGCTGTGATATAGGACAAACGCTGCATCCATGCTGTTGCTATCAGCAGCAGCAGCCCTATGGTAAGCATATGGCTTTTAACTTTAGATAGGCTGGATGTAAGATCAGTGGCAAATCTGGGACTCATTTTCTTCATCAGAGAATGAAGGACGGTTAGTTTCTTCGGGTTACTAAATTCAATTCCATAGTGTACATAAAACACTGTACATTTTGTGACTTGTGACTAAGTACTGAATTTTATGTATGTGTTTATGTCCCTATCTATACATCAATAGCTATATTTATATATCTTTATCCAAAATATATAGGATGATGCCTTAGGGCATTAAAGGAATAATAAAATACATTATTGAAATAAATTTGAGGTCATGTCTTTCTGTCATCTTTTTTGATCCCCTTCCATCTATAAATATGCTTCCTTACCAGTTCCTTCCGCAGCTGACCTTTCCTTTCACAGAAAACATCTGGAAAGCATATCATGTTTTTTTCCTCTCTCATTGAGTTTAAGGATAAATTGCTGTTGGTTTTGCAATTATTATTGTGATGAATTTTCAAGACCCACATGAATTAATCAAAGTGGATATTAATGACTACTTTTTAAAAATAAAATCTAGATAGAGGTTAAAAAATCTGCTCAGGAAGCTATCCCCGGTCCTGGGTGACTGTGACTGAAATTCCAGCAAAAGTTCTTGTGTGTGTTTTCTCCTGGAGAAAAAAATGCTCAGAGGAGGAAGGTTGATGTCATTAAGAACAACTTGGCATTTTCCTGTGACTTCCTTGGCAATTACTCCTTTGCCTTCCTTTCTGAAGTCTACTTTGATAAACAGCTTCTACTTAATACCATCATGAAGTGCTCTGTTGTTTCACAAAAGTCTCTACTTTGAGTGATCTGCCCTTGATGGTTATTGAATTAAGTCAGCTCACTACAGAAGAGGGCACATCCTATCAACACAGGTTCCTAGCATGTGTTTTGTTTGGTGATATTCCAGAGTGGAGGAACATTTGACAAAAATATTCTCCATTAATACGTATTAAAACTGCTTGGGGTAAATCTTAGTTCTTGATGGAACTAAGTAGGTGTGCTGGTGGTAGTTTCCCCCCAATAATTGCTTTCTACTTATTCCAATTTAGAAAATAAAGTTAATGATTTACCCCTTCCTACAAACCAGAAATATTTGAAAGTGGTCTAATTCAATTGGTTAAATAAGTTATAGTGCAAAGGTTTAGTGTAGTACCTACAGCCATTACTTTTTAAGAAACTTTAATAAAATAAAAGGAATCTTTACAATAAATTACTTGTTGGTAAAAAAGCTGAATTCAGCCAGCATTGTGTAATATAATTTCAGATATTACAATCACAAAGATTTTTTAAAATTATGCAGTTATTTTCTTTTTCCAAATTTTCTACAAGATATATATGTTTCTTTATAGATGCAAAGACAATTGATAACTGCCTTGTTCTCATAAAGGGCTTCATTGGGCCTTTTATCTACTCCATGGGTCCTAGTAAGGAGTGTCACTACCCCATCACTGTCAGGAAATCTAGAATGTTCCTCACCACCTTTCACCACATCTAGTATTCTATGTGTGATTTCCCAGGAAATGATGTAAATTCACTGAGCAAACCTCTGAGACAAGGTTCAAAGTCTGCACCGGACAACACCATTTCACACTGGATGGTGGAATCTTGCAATTTCCATGCTGAATTCATATTTAGCAATTCTATCAGCCTCCAAAAATCATGTGTTCACCTGTTTTGGTATGTACATCCTTAGTAAGCTCTCTTTGTCTAAATTAGAGGCTCTGTAGAAGATATGGAATGTCAGATTCTTCAATATATCCTTAGTGTCAGCATGGTGTTTTATGATCAAAGAGAAAACAAGCAAATTGTTTGTACAGTGCTAAAAACTTGTGTGATCAAGGTCATATGCCAACTGCTTAGGGGTCTTCAAAAATAACTATAATCTATCTCATCTTTTTTCTCAAGGAGAGAACAAGGTGAGATAGATGTGGTGATCATTTGGAGACAGAAACACAAATAACCATTATATAGTTATAGGATGGAAGATGTGTATCAGGTTGTCAAAGTGGAAAGAAAGAGTTGGGAGATTCAAAGTAGATAGAAATGACACAGTTTCGTGGGTCTGTGGGGATGACTAAGAAAGGATAGATCATTTGTGACAGGTTTGGAGGAGGAAGAATTTGGGAGGCAGATAGTAGGGTGGGAAGTTCAGGCAAAGGCAAAGCCTAAATTAATTGGAAAGCATGACTAATTATCAATGATGGGTATATCTGTGGGAGGCAGAGGAAATTGCATTTAACTGTTCCATAAAGAATAATACAGAAAATGTGGAGTATTTAGGTCGTGGTCTTATTGCCAAGGGCACTTGCTGCCACTTCCCAGGAGGTTATTTTCAATTTGGTAGGAACTGGAAAATCACAAGTGGTTTTTATGTAAAGTAACTTAATATTATTCAACTGTGTGGTGGTTTGATTTATGCATAAAGAATCTGAGGATGGATAACCAAATATGTGGTTATTCCAAGATTTAATTCAAGGCAGAAAGAGGGGCTTTAGAGTTGCAGCTTTGGAAATAGAAAAAGAGGAAGACTGAGTAAACAAATCCATGTAGTTAAACCCTAGTCATTTTGCAATGTACATATTCTTCTTACAACCTAGATTTAATTTATAATTATTAATGCAATATGTTATGAAGGTCACCTACACATATATGACTTTTGAAATATTCTGGGTAATTCTTTATTCTGTTGCTTTGTGCATGCCACCTCTGTCCAGAATGCCCTTTTCTCTAGCTCAAATGTTGCTTGCTTCTCAGAATTTATTGACTCCTCCAGGTAAACAGTTGTACCATCTAAATCTCTTGACAATATTTTTATATCTCTAATATTTGGCTATGCATGATAATGTAATCGAAAGCATATCTGTCTTCCCTACTAGACTCTGAGTTCTCACTCCCAACCTAAGGATATCTGCAAACTCAAATAGCATTTCTCTTAAGTCTTCTAAGTCATTTCCCCAAATATTAAACAAGTGATGGGCAAGGCCCTGCCATAGTCTAAATTCATTCTATTTTATTTATTTGTTTATTTATTTTTGCTATTTATTTATTTATTTTTTTTTATTAAATCATAGCTGTGTACATTGATATGATGGAGCACTGTGTGCTAAGTCCTCTGATGGATGCTGTGCAAGAATAAGAGACAGTAAAATATATAATCCCCATTACCAGGTTGCTCATAATGTAGTGAAGAAACAAGACTGATACTGGCACAATAATTGGAGGGCAAATATAACATGATATAATTAAGAGCTTAATTGTGTGGTGAAGAATTACATAGATGAAAGGAAGGGTAATGGAAAAGTGTGACGAAGTCAAGGACGATTCCATGGGAAAAGATGAAAAGTGAAATAGGAAGAGCTCTGGAAGGTGTTTCCCACCTAAACCACCTTCTCTGACTTTCCTTTGTGACACAGACCTCTGGAACTTGTCTAGGACAGATGAAGACATGGTTGTATAATTGCTCAGAGTCAGGGGAGGTAGCAGGAGAGAGGTGAGAAGGGACCTTTTGGGAAAAAAAAAAAACAAAAAAACTAAAGCAGAAGTTTTATAAAATAAATCAGGCTTCTATATCTACAGTTACTTTCATCTCAAGTTAGGAGACAGGTTAGCTGACTGATTGACTATCTGTTAAGTCAGGATCCATAAAATAGTTGTTGGTAAACCAGGAAGAAATTGATTTCTTTATAATAATTACTAAAAAGTTCTTATATCCAAATCTTCTTTCCTCTGAAGAAGTCAAAGTAGTCATATATTAAAAGATGAATGTTAGATTTTCAAATAAGATAAATATTAATCAGCTATAAACACTAATGCTAACATTTATTTGAAAAGATTTGTTTTTATTTGATTTCTTTCCATGTTACCATTCTAGAGTCACTGACAGTGCGTGGTTTACAGACCATGAAAGCCTGGTTCAAACCAGGTATTCTGGAAGAGAGAGTCTGTGTTCCATTTCGGAATCACAGCTGCATAGTGTTAACAAGCTGCATTAGACAATCAGTTGCCATCAGTGAAAAAATCACTGCTGTAATGTATTTTGTTCATAACCATGTTTTTCTCCACTGAAAAGAGATCAATTTTTATGCTTAATTTTGGAATCCACGAACTTGAGAATTAATAATTATAAGGAATCTTGAGGATGGGATAAATACTGAAAATGAGGAGGTAGCAGGTAAAGTTAGTATCTGTGTCTTAATGGTTTGCCGATTTTGGTCTTTGTGGGCCATGAACACCATCAGAGAGATAGTATGTGTATATACATTTGTATATATCATCTATATAAATATATATATATTTTTTTCATAAGACGGTAAGTGTACATGCATATTTCTGTAACATATTTTTCTTGTATAATGATTTCCATGTAATATTTAGATTAATTTGTGTCACTTTTTCTTAAATCACTGTTACTTTATATGACTGAAGAAATATTTAAATTGGTGGGCTTAGTTACTATAAAGACAGAAATCGATTACGAATAGTAAAGGTTTGCAGGAGGTGTATCTGTTTTTCTCAGTCTAACTTTTCTGCCTTTAACCCACTAGGTGGCACTCTCTAGATATGTCTAAATTCAAGCTTTTTTTAATAAAGATTCATCAAGAGAAATCTTTCCCAACCAACCTCCATTGTCAACAGCCTTCTCAAAAAGCCAAGTGAATTCACAAATGCAGTTTAGAAAGCTAGCATGGTTAAGTGTGTCATATAAATCACTAACAAGATGTCACCGTTTTTATTGTAATATGTAAAGTTCTTAATTCTGGCTCAGACAATTTGGGTCTGATTTTGCTCCCAGTTTGAACAGGAAAGTAGATTGTCCCCACTAAATCTTATTAGTCTTGAAGCTTCTCTATTTAGAACTGCTTCTCCGGAAGTCCACAGACATATCCCAGAGGATGGAGTTTCTGTACAGAGAGGGTGCTTTTGTGCTACGACCGAAGTGACCATATATCTCAAATTTTCCTGGAAAAAAATAATCTTAACTCATGTATTCTGATAACCCCATATGGATATTCATAGTTATGGAGACTATGTTTCAATTTTTTATTTGAAAATAGTTTATATTAAAGACAATCTTGATTTACTTCTCAAGCAAGTGTACATGACATCAGTTAGCAATGTGACAGCAAATACTCGACAGTAATTCTTCACCACAAATACTGGATTTTAAGTTCAATGTTGTCCCTGGGAGATGTACTATTCATGGGCCAGAGGATGATACAAAGATATAGCTTTGGCAGCTGGATTATAGGGACAAGTCTCCTTATCAGCTTTCACTTACCTCTCTTATAAGCTGTCTCAGGAAAAAGATACGACCTTTGCTTGAGACACTGCCTTTGAATTTGAACTCTCAAAATTCATCTATCAAAACAATCCCATAGCTCTAAATTCTGTTTTATCTAGTCAGAAATGTGAAAAGTTACTTTTCTCATTTTCAAATAATTACAAAATAAAGGGTTTTTCAGTAGAGATAACCATATATTTTCTATACCATGAAACTGGCAAGATACTGGGTAGTGCCTACAGATAGGAATATTTGTGATGTCCTAGCCCCTCCCCCTTCCCTTATGCATATAAAATAAAAGAAAGTTATTCTTTAAGTAGTTGTAGTGTAAGTTAACAGGTTAGTTACAATTTACTGTTGTAATCTTTACTTTTTACTTAGGTACAGACAAATCAGCAATGAATCTTATATTCTAATAATGAGGGTGATGTAGCTTGCCTGTTTCAAAACAGTTTCTTGAAAAAAAAAATTGTTTTCTTGGCATTTGGAGCAACTGATCAAAATATCTCTGAGGAAGTTATATAAAGTAAACTGAACTTAAAGGGAGAGAGGCCTGTGGAAATTTCAAGTATAGAAGACTGTGGAGTGGGAGATGATTACCACAGACTAGCAAAATAAAATAGAATAAACTGATGGACTTGACAGAGAGGCATCCTGTAAAGTTTTCACACAGCCAGTGTCCTCCCGTGCATTATTGTGAAAATGACAACTGGGAGGAGTTATGGGCTTGCAAAATTGAATAGATGCAATAAAATAGGAAAGAGTTTTGTTCTGGGAGGCATCTTTGATGCATATGGTATTGAGAAATGCATTACAGACCTGGCATAAATAATCTAGATGTAAGTACACCTGATAGACTTATTTGCAGGCAGTAATGTAAGTGAGAAGTAAGCAGAAAGACTTGATTCGATGAAGAGGAGATGAAGATGGGTAAAGATATATGTACTCAACCAAACACTAAATATATTATCCATTGAGCTCTTGCTGTACATAGAGAGAATTTGCTACATGACCTTGGGAACTACAAAGGCAATGGCAGGATGTAGACCCTTTTATCCATGATATTATCTTATTGGGGAGAAAAGATAAAAGCCCATCAGAAGTTAGGTTTTAATACAAATAGTAATAAGAAAAGACAAAAATGTTATAACACATGGAGAGTTACAGAGAGACAAATCACGTGACTAACGAAGATTCACATAACATTCAAAGGAAAAATTAGAAAATTCATAACCATTTTTCAGAGAAATTTTTATTCTATACCTCCCTCTGAATTCTGACAAGAGCAAATAATGCAGTCTATCGTAAAATGGCATAAACATACGGATGAGTTTGCTTTAGTATTTACAGTGTGTCTCAAAAGTTGCCCCCAAAGTTGTCATAAAATGGGAAATTAGAGCTACAATATACATTTGTGTGCAAAATATTCATTGCAAAATTTTACAGAGGTAGCCAACATGTACAGAATATTTTATCTAGTTTTTAAAATTTTGTAATGAATATTCTGTAAATCAATGTACATTTGGCTCTGATTTCCCATTTTCCCTGTGTATGATGACTTTGGGGGTGACTGTGGCGACATACTCTATGGTTTTTGAAAATTTAGACTTTAATCTTTTAGCTCAACAACTTAAAAGCGTAAAGGCTGTTTGATAGATTAGAAAAAATAAGCCTTCTAAGTCCTTTACTTTTAAATGTTTATTTGATTAAAGCAAAGGAAAAAACTACTAAAAAAAAAGTCTCTACACTTAAGTGAATTTAGTTTAAATACCAACATTTTTAAAATTAATTTTTGGATCCCACAGAGACCCAAAATTTTTAAATTAAAAAAAAATCTTGGCAGTGGTCATTAATTACAAACAATCAACTGTGACATTTAAAAAACTATAATGTGCTTTGGGATTTAAGCTGTAGAAATTTTATTTTTCAAGGAAACAGTTTCTCAAAACCTATACTTTGTTTTCTAAAGTAGCTCCATGAGTAATAGCTATTTGTTATTTTCCTTCTCTATGTGATTACCTAGGTCAGACATTATATATACAACAACCCCAGTTGACATTTTTTCAGTTTAAACAAATCATCCAAAAGATAGGAGAGAGGCTCAGAGAGGTGAAAGTGATTTTTTTACCCAGTTAGAAAGTAGCTCAGGTAAGATTCATTTCCAAATATGCCTAACACCCAGATCACTGCTCTTCCTACTAGGTTATGATACCTCCTTCAAAGAACCATATTGAAATAATGCCATATTATAGATGCTTGTGCCTGTCTGTGTGTGTCTCTCTGTGTGTGTGCATGGCCACACAGACTTTTACAAGTTTTCATCTCCTAGACAAATGTGTAATCAGCTTCAAGACTTGGCAAATCCTGAGATGTAAAGTAGAATTGGATTGTTTGTTACGTCTTTTCTGATCTCGATCTATGCTACCATCATTCCACACATACCAAGAACAAAAACCAAACAACAACAAAAAAACTAACTTCATGTGGTAGCATGCAATTTGTTGCCAACAACTCTTGGGTGTCTTTTTGCCCACTTTGTTTCTGGGGACTGACATTTTAACTGCTGCAAACTACCTGACCTGAAGCAGATGAGAAATATCCTTGAGAAACTGAATGCTGTGAATCTGTATTTGTATCTGTCTGTTCCACAAATAACCCTTGTTTTCCCTTAAGTCTTAGAAATCCCCAAATGCACATTGCAATTTTACTTATTAAATAATATTTATTCTCAGATGCCCTTACATATGGACAGTGTTTAAAATTCACTTATATATAGTCCCTTGTGAAATGCTTGCGTCAGACAGTTATATAATCTAAGAATTATCAGAGCCCTTGGAGATAATGTGGTTCAGCTCTTTCATCTTAACCAAGAATAAAATTGAATCCTTGAGAAGTTAGGACATCCTTATTTTTAAATTAATAATATTATAAAGTCATGAAGGAAATTGAGAGAAACATTTCTTTCAATTCTGAAAGCATTCCGCTCCTTCCCTTGCAGACATACCTGTTGTGGCTGAGTGTCAGAGAGTGTTACATGGGGTGTTGGAGTCAGAACCACCTCAGTTTGGGATACATCTCTTACCTGGTCAATCTGGGCTTTGAGAAAAATTACGCACATTTTCAAGGTTTCTTTTAAATAAATTAGATATTGTAAAATAATTAAAAACAAAAAAGCAAAACAAAATAAATTAGGTATTGTAATACTTATCTCAATAATATTTTAAAGATTAAATATAAGAGTAAGAACTTAGCACAGTCCCATTTATAATAAATATTCACTAAATCGCAGCTTTCATTAGTGTAGAGTCAAACCACTACTATAGTTCTTTGAATTTGAAGATATACAAAGGATGCCAAAAAAACGTATACACATTTTAAGAAGAACAAAAAAAACTGTATTACAATAGTAATACTCATTATATACTGATACCATTTGTTACCTTGTCTATTGTATCTTGTATCTCTTGTAATTGCAGAAGTCAATCTTGAGTGTTACGATTTTAATACTCAGTTATTCCTTTCTTCAAATGTGTACATGTTTTTTTTTGGTGCTCTCCATCTATTTCATCTCTCTAAAAGAGATAAATGTGTAGAGTGGTTTGATAAGAAAACCCTTCCTAGTCTACCTACTAGAGCACTCCTGTTGTGACTGTTGACTGTGAAATCCCCTGTAGTAGCGTTTCTCCTCCCCTAAATTTCCTTCCTTTATTAACCTTTATCTTAAGTATACTTAAATATACTACCTGCACCCAGGTCTTTGACTCAGGCTCTGTTTGTAGCAGAGTTCATCACAAGCAGTCCTTTTCATCGATAATTACTTTCACAAGTATGTAATCCCAAACCACATGTAAGCTAATTGCTATAATAAAGGTATTTAATTGAGTCACACAAGTAAAACTTCAGAATATCACATCCTGTGCTTCTTGATCTCCGCTCTTCTACTCTATGCAGTGATTTGATGTCTTTCCATCATTCTGCTTCCCCTTCCAAGTACAGCTTCGTCTTCATAGTCCCAAGATGTTTTCAGCACCATCCAGAGACAGGAAACATGCCATCTGTGTGTGACATGAACAAGGCAGCATCTTCATTCCAGGGTGCTTGGAATATTTCTAAG
The DNA here is from genome assembly GCA_963574355.1 of Loris lydekkerianus. Lineage (NCBI taxonomy): Eukaryota > Metazoa > Chordata > Mammalia > Primates > Lorisidae > Loris > Loris lydekkerianus. Next base: position 16,401 of record CAUYPK010088317.1, on the reverse strand, counting down.
ATTTACCCTGATTGGATCAGCATAAACTCCATGCCCTTGCTTGTAGCATCCCTGTGACCAGGGAAAGTTGCATATGCTCAGTGGCTTAGATTCAGTTAAGAATTTCACCCTACAGCCAATTAAGGAAGCAGCTTCCTTACACCTGTTGAGTTTCCCAAACTGAAATTGAAGCTGTTGAGGAGGGTAGACACCTAGGTGGATGCTGAGAAGGTTATAAAAAAGGTCTACTTTTATTCCCATGACTGAATTGAAGCTAAAATGAGATGATATCTATAAACACCTTCTGCACAGCTATCTGGCACTATACACAGGTCAGTGGTTATTAGCATTGGTTTGGCTTGTCAGGATCACCTCATGGGGACCTATTCCTTTGTCTTTAACCCAGATCAAGGACTCTTTATGCAATATAGTCCCCAGGCCAACTTTTCTTCCCTATGGTGCTCAGTTAGAATTGTTGCTGCCTTTGTGAGCCATGACACTCCAGCAGATGTGCATGAGCAGGGGAGCCAAAAGAAATTTCTATGTGTTCAGGGGGAGCAATGTGTGTATTCCTCTGGGCGAGATTGGATGTTCACTGAAACAGCTGTTATCTCTGATCTATCACACATAAGGTTACTGGGAATGGGAAATTGTTGGTGCAGACTCAAGTAGTTTTTATTTCATCAACAGAACCACACTGCACATGGACCATTCTGCCGTCTATGAGATTGATCGTTTTTGTTCCTCACAAGAGGAAAGGAACAACTTGATTCCACAGAAAACTTTATAGTCTACCCTAAATATAGTATGCATTCTGCTTTTAGTATCCTGAAGTCCTAAAACAAAATCAGGATGTAACTTTAAATTTTGGTATCAACTATGATTTATTAAAGAATAGCATTCCAAAACCTGAGTTTCAGCACCAAGTAAATTAAAAAGATGAAACAAGGTCTTTTTTTAAAATTTGCGATGGTGTTTGGATCAAGGTAATCCCAAACAGTGTATGTCTTACTAAATAACGTGATAGACACTTCAAATATGAGCAAGTGATCGCGAGAGCACAGACTACTTAGAATAAATGACACTGAACAAAATGCAGTGAAGTTGGCAGATGTGACTTTTTTCTTTTCATAAGAAAACATAGAGTTTATGTGCTGAGGTACAAATAGGAGGAAAAAATGCACTAATCCAGGAAAAAAACAGATCAACATTAATCCTAGTTCTGCTTTATGGTGATAAACATGTTTTCTTAAAAACGACTAATTGAATACATAACAAGAAAAGACATTTGTGGAAAATAACTAGCAACTGAGAACATATCACTGCCTTGCAGAAGCCCAGAGTCACAGTAATATGTATGGAAACATAAAAGCAAAAAAATAGAGTAAGGATCAGTAAACCCTAGCAATAATTCACTGTGATAAGGCTAAAAAAATAGTCTTTACTCTGCAAACTTTTGGGGTATGAAGCTTATTCTTTAATCTCATTTGCTTTTGCAGGAAATCACATTTGAAGAATGGCTGTATGAATAAGAAGTCATGAATATTTCAGATCATCCGAGTCAACTGAGTCCATAGGTAGGGAAGGTGAAGAAGTGGGAAATAGCTTGATTTGGGTTTTAGCCATGTCTATGACTTGATAGCACATTTAAGAAAACCCCATAGTACTGCCCTCAAGTTGTACCCCGTCACCAAGGGCCACATAGATGCTACAGCAGCATGAACAAATCTGGGCCAATAGTACAAGAGAAACATAGCTGGGAAAGGTTCAAAATGTCACAACACAAAAGACATGCCATGGGCAAGATTGGCATGGAAGGCAAATGCCTGAGAGCAAGTGGGAACTCAGAGACAAGAACCTGTATCTATTCATTCCCTATCACATTCAGAACTATGCTAAACAAATTTATCTTTCAGTTTAGGAGCCCTAGGATTTTTCTAGAATTTGTATTTCATATTTTTAATATAAAACTAAGTGTCTTTAAAGTTATTTATATGAGGCTGGGGGATACTCATCAGTTGAGTTTTACAACTATTGGGAGTTTACATTAATTTGTAACCAGGAAACAAATTCTTGAAAAATTACAAATAAAGCTTGGCACCTACAGCTCAGTGAGTAGGGTGCCAGCCACATACATAGAGGGTGGCAGCTTTGAGCCTGGCCCAGGTCAGCTAAACAACAATGACAACTACAACAAAAAATAGCCAGGCGTTGTGGTGGGCACCTGTAGTTCCAGCTACTTGGGAGGCTGAGGCAAGAGAATCACTTAAGCCCAAGAGTTGGAGGTTGCTGTGAGCTGTGACACTACAGCACTCTACTGAGGGTGACATACTGCAACTCCATCTCAAAAAAAAAAGAGAGAGAAATTGCAAATAAGCTGTTAATCATCAAGGGACATAAAATTATGATCTATGCACCTATTATATGCAATACATATACTGTATATAACAGGTTATATATTTATATATGGGTGTGTGTGTACAAGCGTTTTTAAGTAGGTAGGAAAATGAGTGTCTATCATGAGAGTGCCTGTATTTAAAATTTATACCTTTTCGTTATATTAATGTCCTTTTTCTCTTGTCCACTTGCTATTCCAGTTGTTGCAAAAAAAAAAAAAAAAAATTACCAATTCTATTTTTTTCTATTTCCCGAGGGCGAAGCAAAAGTTGAATTCATTATCACTTTTAAGGGGTGATAGAACTGGCAAGAAACTGGGCTGGCAAGTAAGTGCTCTGGCACTAATGATGGACAGTTTCCCATTTCTACAGAAACAATCAGAGAGTATCAGCAACCTGAGCTGTCTTATCCACTGGTGTATTCTAGCAGCTAGAATAGTGCTGGCAGGAAGTGGGCATTTGGTAAATAATTGTTAAAGGAATTCATGAAACTGTTAAACTAACCTAACCATAGTATTGGCTGTGGTCTAACTAAAGTCCAATGTTCCACACATTGATTTCCTATCAAAGCCCTGCCCCTTGACTCCCTTTCCCAAATGAACAGCAGAAACAATTCCAAACTTTCTGTGGCTGTAAGGCAATGGCATGGATAGGAATTATTCTAATTATATAATTATAATTTATTTATAAAAGTCACCACAGCGCAAAACACTATGTTCACTAAGATTTATACTCTTTTGAATGAAACAAGTGTCATTTACATTAAAATAATAAACATATCATTGTCTAAGTGTCAAGTACTCAGATTATTATTTCAACAAACCCATATAAAGTAAAGGTGAACTCACATACAGAAATTGGTCAATTTGTTGATTACCAAGGTCATGGCCTGAGCAAAAGATAGAACAAAAGCTGGCTGGGACTTGTAGAAATGTCCACTGGTGCCCACACCCATGTTCTTCAGTGTCCTGACATTTCCTTCATAGACAAGAAATCCTATTACTGGTCTATAAGCTGACAATCTGTGTAAGGAGAAATCAGTCTTCTTCCAGTATTCTCTCTGTATTTTGCCAATGGCCATGTCTAGACTTTATTAATAAAAATTCCTCAAAGAATCTTATGAACTTTCCATGAGTATAATTAAACTGTAATCATTTGTATGGTTTTACAAAATTGTTTAATAAGTTGGGGAAAGTGAGTCTAGGCTTGATTGGACTTTTACAGTTATCTGCAAAGTTAAAATCAAAGCTTTTAGATTTCTGTTATTCTTTAATTCAGAGAATTTCTCCTTTCTAATCAATTTGTTTATCAAGAGTCAACTCCTTAAGAATGTCTTTCCTTTTAGCCCCACTGTGGTTTAGGGACCACTTTTGAGACTAATATACTACAAAGGTTATAACTGTAACATTTTAGGTAGTGTGACTTAAGCTAATATTTAATTAACTTATTAGTGTCTTCTACTAGATTATATTCTCCTTGAGAACAAGGTCTAAATTTTATTTTCGTACACCTGGTAGCTGAAATTGTACCGCACTATAACTACTCTATACAAATTTGTGAAGCGAATGCATGATGTCCCACCCACACCTCACTTGGTGATTGCCAGCAAAGCCTTTGGTAATCCAGCAGGATGAAAAATACATTTTCCTCCTGAGATCATCTCTTCCCTATATCACAGAAAACACTTGCAATGTGAGCTGGATGGATTCAATTTACTATACCTAGAATATGTGGCTATCTCAGGAGAGTTGAGAAGCATAGCTAAGAAAAGAGAATTTGGGGAGGAAAGCTGACTTTCCTTGTTTCTTCTCTTTAGTGTGAATTTCATACATTAAATCCTGCACAGTAATAAGATCCTATGTGAGAAGAGACAGTCATGTTGGGCCACGGTGATGGTGATGTCTTTAATATAATTGTAAGAAAGGCTTAGTGTCATATGGTCTTCTTCTCTGTGTTTAATGATTAGGACTCACTTCACCTTGGTCCAGGATCCCATGAAAGACTGAGGCCTACTACGGTCTGGCTTGAGCACTGTAGAGGAAAGCAGAGCATGAATGGTACAAAGATGGGGGTTACCTGGGTATGGTTGAGGTTATTCTGAATTTCCGGAATTAAATCTTTGGTCATTTCCACTTTACAAAATTAAAACACAAAAATAAACTACTTTATTTTATCAGAAAACGTTTCATTATCAAGACATAAGCAGTCCACACTTTGAATTTTGATCTTCCTGTTTCCATTAGGATATCTGTGATTTTGAAGTGATACAGGGTCAAAAATCAAAGACAAAGATATTTTAACCTTCTTTTCTTATGAGATTTATGATGAATTTTTAGTGGAATATTAGCCTATAACTAATCTTCATTTAGTCACTTAATATTTTCCTTCAATTGTAATGAGTAGTTACATTTTGTAAAATCATAGGGTTGGAAGGTAAACTAGATGGTGTGTTGATATATATAAGCCTGAAGTCTCTGAGTGTCTGTGGTCAATGCTCAAGACATTATGTCACTGATTCTAGTAAATATATTCTTATTAAAGAATTATTCAATTATGTTAATATATTAATAGTTAATTATACTATTGCTGATTTGTCTTCACTAGCTCCACATAAAATCATATGCCTATTTCTGTGTGAGAGTTCCTCCTTCATTTGAAGGAAACTTTTCTAAATTTTGCAGTTTTCATGATACCTGCCCTTTCTATTAATGCTATTTCTCATTTAACACTGTTTCCAGGCTCTAGAATCAGAAGGATGCTTGGAATCCTAAGAATTCCAAACCATTATTGTAAACATTTCCCTGCTGCCTACATGTTTTGTGTTAGAACAGCAAATAGCCTTGCTGAGATTGTATCAGACTATGGAACTCTACTACATCCTGGATTTGTGGTTTACATCAATATATGAGATAAGATGACAAAACAATCAGCAGAAGCCAAGTATTCAAATTTGATTTCATAAATCCTTAATTGATGTTTTGGGGCATGCAAAAGAAATTAAAACTAGAAAATGATACTATGATCTCAGTCTACACTAGCCTCCTATAACACCACTGTGCACAGTCTTGGATTAGAAACTTAATGAAATAAAGAGAGCTTACCAGCAAGAAACATGCAATCTCCTTGTGAAGTCATGGGACCTAGAGGTTACTATGCTAAGAGAAATAAAAGACAAATACTATACTATCTCAGTTTATATGTGGACTCTGAAAAGTCAAACTAATGGAAATACAGTGGTAGTTACAGGGGGCTGGAAATGAGGAAATGATGACCTGTTAATCAAACAATACAGATTTTCAGTTACAAGATGAACCAATTCTGGTAATCTAAAGTACAAAACAGGTGGCATTTAATGTATTAATTCATTTGATCATCATAATCACTACACAATGTAAAAATGCTCCTCTACTTATCGTGGGATTAGATCCCAATACACCCATTGTAAGTTGAAAGTATTATAAGTAAAAAATTCATTTATTACACCTAACCTAGAAAATGCATAGCTTAAACTAGTCTGCCTTGAACATGCTCAGAAAACTTTCATTAGCCTACAGTTGGGCAAAATCATCTAACACAAAGGCTATTTCATAATAATGTTGAATATCTTGTGTAATTTATTGAATTCTGTACCAAAAGTGTAAAACAGAATGGATTTATGGGCACTATAAAGAATGCATATTGCTTTTGCACCCTCATAAAGTCAGAAAATTATAAATTGAATCATTGTAAGTTGGGGACTACCTGTATACATTTATCAAATCATCACATTGTATGTCTTGAATACACACAGTTTTTCTAAAAAGGCATGGCAGATGGTTATTAAATAAATAAGAAATCTATAGCACATTTCTTTGACATCAGCTTCTGTGGTTATTTGAGAGAGAGAGAGAATGTGTGTGTGTGTGTGTGTGTGTGTGTGAGAGAGAGAGAGAGAGAGTGTGTTAGTAGAAATCAACATGACAGCGCTTTTGGAAAATTATTCCTAGAAGAGCTAAAATACAAATTTACAATTTCAATTACTTTAAAATATAAATCATCTAAAAGAAGAATGCTAATGCTTGGTATTTAAACATTTATATTCCCCAAATTCCAGTAAAGCGTGGGATTTTGTTATATCTTCATGATTTATATACTTTGAATGCCATGTATAAAAGAGAAATAATGCAGGGAGCATACATGCTGTAGAGTGTTAGTGCTAAATTTTCTTCCATTTCTTTCCTTCCTCTATCCATCTACCTAAGACTTCCTGTCTTCTCCAGAGTCACCTAAATAATTGTGAAAGGGAATACCTCATGAATACAAATGTTATTTTCATTTCTGCATTTGTAGCATGTTTCTTACTTTCTCAAATCCATGACTATGGAAACTCCAGCTGGCACCAGAGGAAATAAAGAGTAGTAATAGAGTATTATGCTTCATGAAGGGCTCACAAACCCTATGGTTTATGGCTTACTCTTTGATATCTTTTGCACATTTACCTACATATTGATTTAGATTAGTATTGGTTGATTGATGACTACATATATCACTTGCAGGTTTGTTTCCTACCTGCATCTTCTTTCTTTTTCTTTTTCTTTCTTTCTTTCTTTCTTTTTTTTTTTTTTTTTTTTTTTTTTTTTTTTTTGAATTTTTCGTTGTTTAGCTGGCCCGGGCTGGGTTCGAACCCACCAGCCTCAGTGTATGTGGCTGGTGCCGTAACCACTGTGCTACGTGCACCAAGCCTAAGATGGAGTTCTTGATATATCCTGTATATTAATCCTTAATCATGTGTAAGATTTGCATATATTTTCTCTAATTCTGTGGGCTTTCTTTCACTTTCTTTATAGTATTCGTTGATTCACAAAAGTTTAAAATTTTGATGAAGTCTAATTTATCTTTGTTTTGTTGTTTGTGCTTTTGTTGTCATATCTAAGAAATTGTATAATATAAGGTCACAAAGGTTTATACTTATGTTTTCATCTAAAAGTTTTATAACAGCCAGGTGTGGTTGCTCACGCCTATAATCCTAGCACTTGGGGGAAGCTGAGGTGGGTGGATTGCCTGAGCTCAGGAACTCGAGACCAGCCTGAGCAAGAGGGAGACCCCATCTCTACTAAAAATAGAAAAATTACCTGGGTGTGGTGGTGGGCACCTGTAGTCCCAGCTACTCTGGACACTGAGGCAAGAGGATTTCTTGAGCCCAAGACTTTGAAGTTGCTGTGAATAATGACGATGCCACAGCACTCTCCCCAGGATGAGAGTGAGACTCCATCTCAAAAAAATCAATCAATAATTAAAAGTTTTATAATGTTAGCTCTTAAGTTCAGGAATATCCAGTTGTTCCAGCATTATTTGTTGAAGAGACTATTCTTTCACCCTTAATCTTAGCACCCTTGTGGAAAATCAATTAACTATAAATGTCTGGGTTTACCTCTGTACTCTAAATTCTGTTCCATTGATTTCTATATCTTACTTACCCCCGCACCACACTGTCTTGTTCAGTGTAGCTCTGTAGTAAGTCTTGAAATGGAATTATCTAATTTATTATCTGAATAAATAAATGAATTTATAAAAATAATAAATTATCTAATTTATTCTTTTTCATTTTTTTTAAGATAGTATCACTTTGTCACCCTGGGTAGAGTGCTGTGATTTCACAGCTCACAGCAACCTCAAAGTCTTGGACTCAAGTGATTCTCTTGCCTCAGCCTCCCAAGTAGCTGGGACCACAGGCACCGGCCACAACACCTGGCTATTTTCTTTAGAGACGGGTCTTGCTCTTGCTCAGGCTGGTCTTCAAATCCTGAGCTCAAGGAATTCACCCCCCATGACCTCCCAGACTGCTGGGATTACAGGCTAAATTTTTTCTTTTTCAAAAGTGTTTTTGGTATCCAGAATCCCTTGCATTTCCATATGCATTTTAGGGTGAACATGTTAGTTTACACACACACACACACAAAAAAAAAAAAAAAAAAAAACAAAAAAAAGCCAAGGCTGGGCTGGGTGGCTCACACCTATAATCCCAGTACTCTGGGAGGCTGAGGCAGGCGGATTGCCTGAGCTCACAGGTTCAAGACCAGCCTGCACAAGAGAGAGACCCTGTCTCTAAAATAGCGGGCGTTTTGGCGGACGCCTGTAGTCCCAGCTACTTGGGAGGCTGAGACAACAGAATCACTTAAGCTCAAGAGTTTGAGGTTGCTGTAAGCTAACATGCCATGGCACCCTACTGAGGGTGACAAAGTGAGACTACCAAAAAAAAAAAAAAAAGCGAGGATTTTGATAGAGACTAAACTGAATCCATCGATCATTTTGGAGAGTACTGCAATCTTTACAAAATGAGCCTGCCAATCCGTAAGCACAGGTGTATTTAATACAACATTCACCTCAATGCTGTTGTGTAGGTACTTTGTAGTGTGGTCAACACCTACAATCAACTGACTTTCAGTAAGAGATTACTCTCAATAATGCACCGGGGCCTCAACCACATAGCCGAAGGCCTTAAGAACAAACACTGACATTTCTCAGCAAAGTAGAAATTCTGCCTCAGGACCAACACAGAAATCCTGCTTGAGTTTCCAACCTACTGACCTGCCCTACACATTTCCTGCTTGCCAACTTGTTGGCTTCAACAATTATGTAATCAAATCTTTAAAATAAATTGGGTGTGTGTCCTGTTGGTTCTGTTTATCTGGAGAACCATAATTAATACAGATGTCTTAGCATTTATTTAGGTCTTCAATTTCTTTCAAAGATGTTTTGTAGTTTTTGGTGTACAAGGCTTATATTTCCTTTGTTTTTTTTGTTTTTTTTTTTTTGTTGTTGTTATTTTTGGTTTTTTTGTTTTTTTTTTTCTTAGATAAGGTCTTGCTCTGTCACCATGGCTGAAGCGCAGTGGTGTAAGCCCAGCTCACAATCACCTCATACTCCTGGGCTCAAGCAATTCTGCCTCCCAAGTAGCTGGGACTACAGGTGCCTGCCACAACAACCGGCTAATTTTAGAGATGAGATCTCGCTCTGGCTCAAGCTGGTCTCAAACTCCTGGTCTGGTTCAGGCTGGTCTCAAACTCAGGCAATCCTCCCACCTCGGCCTCCCAGAGTGTATATTACAGGTGTGAGCCACTGTGCCTGGCTCATCATTTTTCTTTTAATGAATGAGTAGTACTCCATGGTATACATATACCACATTTTATAAATCCACTTAAGTAATGATGGGCACTTGGGTTGTTTCTATATCTTTGTAATTGTGCAATTAATAATTGCTGCTATAAACATTCGAGTGCAGGTGTTCTTTTTATATATATATAAAATGTCTTTTTTCCTTTGGGTAAATACCCAGTAGTGGAATTGCTGGATCAAATAGTAGGTCTGCTTTTAGTTCTTTGAGGTATCTCCATACTACTTTCCATAGAGGTTGCACTAGCTTCCAGTCCCACCAACCCACCAATGTTCTCTTTTTTTTTTTTTTTTTGAGACAGAGTCTCATTATGTTGCCCTTGGTAGAGTGCTGTGGCATCACAGCTCACAGCAACCTCAAACTCCTGAGCTTAATTGATTCTCTTGCCTCAGCCTCCCAAGTAGCTGGGACTACAGGCGCCTGCACAATGCCCGGCTACCCACCAATGTTCTTATCTCTCTGCATTCATGCCAGCATTTCTCGTTTTGGGACTTTTTGATAAAAGCCATTTTCATAGGAGTAAGGTGATATATCATTGTGGGTTTGATTTGAATTTCCCTGATGATTAGAGATATTTAACATTTTTTCATGTGTTTGTTGACCATTAGTCTATCTTCATTTGAAAAGTTTCTGTTCATGTCTTTTGACCACTTTTTTTTTTTTTTTTAGACAGTCTCACTATGTCACCCTGGCTACAGTGCTGTGGCGCGTCATCATAGTTTACAGCAATCTCAAACTCTTGGGCTCAAGCAATCCTCTTGTCTCAGCCTCCTGAGTAGCTGGGACTACAGGCACCCACCACCATGCCCAGCTAATTTTAGAGATGGGGTCTCACCCTTGCTCCAACTGGTCTCAAACTCCAGAGCTCAAGCATCCACCCACCTTGGCCTCCCAGAATGCCGGGATTATAGACAGGAGCCACTGTACATTTTTAAAAAAAATTTTTGTTGGGTGGCACCTGTGGCTCAAAGGGGTAAGGCACTGGCCCCATATGCTGGAGGTGGTGGGTTCAAACCCAGCCCTGGCCAAAAAAAAAAAAAAAAAAAACCTGCAAAAAAAAATAATTTTTTTTTTTTGTTGTTGTTGTTGCAGTTTGGCCAGGGCCAGGTTTGAACACACCCTCAGTATATGGGGCCAGTGCCCTACTCACTGAGCCACAGGTGCTGCCCCATTTTTTATTTTTTTATTTATTTAATTTTTTAGATACTGGGTCTCACTCTCACCCAGGCTGGAGTGCAGTGGTGCAGGCACAGCTCACTGCAACCTACAACTCTACCTCATGTAATCCTCCAGGCTTGGCCTCTCAAAGTGCTAAGACTACAGGAATGAGCCACCATGCCTGGCCTTGTACATATTTAAATGGTTAATGGCAAAGTTTATGTTACGTGAACTTTTCCTCAGTTGAAAAATTTGAAATATAAATTAAAAATAAAAGGCCATTAGGCAGCACCTGTGGCTCAAAGGAGTAGGGCGCCGGCCCCATATGCCGGAGGTGGTGGGTTCAAACCCAGCCCTGACCAAAAACTGCAAAAAAAAAATAATAATAATTAAAAAAAAAAAAAATCAGTAAAAGGCCACATTGAGAAACCATCTCAGCTTAGCCTATGTCTCCCAGTGAGGAGTGACAACACTCTGTGGGTAAGGCTAGAGGAGCTGGCTCTCACACCTTTGGTGAGGCTGTAAAATGAGTCAGGCCCTAGGGAAGGGGTTTGACAATATCTGAGTTATTTACTATACAGCTTAAAGAACAAGGACTCTCTATGCATAGATGTGGACACATGTGTAGAATGTGCAAATATATTGTTAAGTGACAGTGTGTTGCATAGTGTAGGGCAGCCTGCAAGTGTGACACCTTTTTATAAGAAGGTGAGAAATGGATAGATCTTCATGTGAGCTGGGAGGATAATAAGCAGGAGGGGAAGAAACGTGCATCTCTGGTGGGGGCACTGTGGGAAGGAACCGGCCCCTCCATGCTGCCGTTGTGAGCTGCTAAGCAGTTGAAGGCAAAACAGAACAAAGAGCAACATCCACCCATCCCCTCATCTCAGACCTTTCCACTTTCCCTCTGCTATAGCCAGGCACACCCCCAGCCAGCCCCACAGTGTCTTTGCACTTTCTGTTCCCTCTGCCTGGAATGCTCTTACCCTGTGTTGGAACGGTTGACTTATTTAGATGTCAGCTTAAATGTCCCCATGCCAGAAAGCCCTCAGTTTGCTTCTCACTTTTGCTACCTCTTTGTTGTCCACACACACACACACACACTCACAGAGAGAGGTGGACAAGGTGCAGCTCTCCTGGAATCCTCAGTCCTTAGCTCACCCCTGGCACATGCTGGGCCTTGGTGATCTTATCTCATTCCAGAACACCTAATAGCATCTGCCTGGATAGCTCCTCCCCTTCTTTCTGCAGACTTTAAAGCTCTCCGCTGAACTCTACATTCATTTTGGACTTAAGACCCCAAGGGACTCTGAGCCTGAGCCACATCTAGACAGTTGTCACTCCTGGGGGTGGTGGTGGGGGGGATCAGGGCAGCACCAGCCTCCAGAAGTAAAGCCGAGGGCAGGGCAGGGCAGATCTGTGAGAAGCTGGCCCGTGCTCTCCCCACTCCCGCTCTGCCCACCAGACTGCCACTCAGCTCTGTACTTAAGACAAGGGACTCCTCCACTGGGGCCTCCACTATGACACAGCCCTCACTGGCCACAGGGACATGGGTCTCCTTCTCTGATGGACCCCAGCCCCAACCATCCTCCGAGGGATTTAGGGCTCTTCCCAGAAAGTAGGTTCTCTCCTGCCAGGCCTTAAGATTGGCCCTCAAGGAGCCTGTTTTCCAGAAGCTGCAGAGCTAAAGGCAGCTCCCTTGGAAGCCATCTGCCATTGGGTGAGCTGGGTGAGCAGGCTGATGGGATCATTTTTCTCAGGAAGCCTGATCTGGTGGTTTCTTAAAGGAAAGGAAGGAGTTAGCACAGACTACCAGACCATCTTCTCTACGGCTTGTGGGAGCCCAATAAAAGGCCTCCTTGAGGTCTCTCACGTCCAACATGGAGTAAGGCCACCCCACCCCATCCTTGCTGTGTCCTGAGGCACCCTGGCCTACTCTACCCTCTTCCCTTCTCCAAGGGACCCCAAATGGCCCCACCCCAGAAACTGAGTCAGGAAGTCCCAGTGAGAGCTCCTAGCTGCAGCCAGGCTTTCCGGGTCATACTGAATGGAACACCACTATCACATCTCCACATTTGCTAGGGATGTAGGGCGAGTCACAGAGCTGGGGTGCTCTTGGCCAGTAAAGGGCTACCCCCTCTTGTTGGCCTCAGGCAAGGGAAGGGCAAGAGCAGGGAGCTGTCAGATGGCCTCCTCAGCCTCCTGCCTGCCTCAGCTTACCCAAGGGGAACTGCGGAAGCTGGCTGCTGAGGGTGAGGAGGCACAATCCACACCTCCAGCTGGATCCCATTCCTGGGGCTGTGACAGCCACCAGCCCCAGGGCAGTGTGAGCAGGGTTGGCCAAGGTAGGGCAGGCAAGTGGTGACTGCAAGACACCCAGAGCAGCCTTCCTTTACTGGGACTGAGGGAAGGAGCTGGGAGTACCCAGAGCCAGGAGGTTTGCACAGACATAAGATAGCTGCATCCCCAAGGGAGGAGCAGCTAAGAGACATAAGAAGAGCCCAAGGGCCTGGGAAAGAAGCTCAGGAGGAACTCCCTTTCCACCCCCAAGACTCACTGTAGCCCAAGGATGGGTGCCCAGAATAAAGAAATGCAATGCCACATAGGTGCCTCAGGGAAGGTGTGTGGCTAGCCGTGGGGACAGCTGGACCCTCCCTCATAAATGCTCCCTTCTCCCTTCAGACCCAGGATCCTGCCCATTCCCCTTCCACTTCCTCACACCTTCTCCCAGACAAATGAAACGCCTAGCATTGGCTGACCTATAGAGACAGAAAGTAGATTAGAGCTTCCTGGGCCTGGGTGAGATGGGGAGTGACTATTAGTGGCCATATGGTCTTTCAGGGTGATGAAAATGTTCTGAACTAGATAAAGGTGACAAATGCTGTTAATGTGCTAAATGCCACTGAATTATGTAGTTTAAAATGGACAAAAATGATGAATTTTATACTGCATGAATTTCATCTCAATAATAAAAAATGCTTTTAAACAAAACACACTTTATTACAATACAAATGCTCTAGCTCTGACACGTGCATTTCTTTATTATACAAGAAGAAAGAGGGCAATGACAGTGCTGGGGCAGGCTATGGGCAGCTCCTATCCTCCCAGTGCACCCAACCTGGGCAGAGGGAAGTGGGGCCCTGGGGTCCCAGAGACAGTATGGGCTGCACGAGGAGAGCTGAAGAGCCAAGGCCACACTGTGTCCCGGGTGCTCAGCGGATCTGGTGTGCAGATGTGGGGGACACAGGGGACAGAAGGAAGCAGAGGGATGAGCTGTGGCCCTCTGAGAGCCAAGCTGGCCCCCACTCCCATCTCAAGCTGCCCAGCTTGGCACCAGGGCCACCTTGGAGCAGACTCTTTCTCACCGTGTACTTGTCCCACTTCTTCTCAGGATCATAGGGTTCCCAGCGGCTGGCAGGGAAGATGTGCTTGTTCTTCTCATACCAGCTCCTCAGCACCACCTTGCCTGCGTGCGACTAGGGAAAAGAGGAGGTCCTGGTCCTGCTGCTCTGGCCCGCCTGTCACCCTCCCATGCCCTTGACTTTTCCACAGCCCAGCAGCCCTGGCACCATACCTCATCCTTCTCCACTGTGGCATCACTAAGCAGCCGTACATCATCATGAACATCAAAATTAAAGAGTGGCCCTGTAGGACAGACACAGACATCCCAATGTCATGCTGCTGCCCCTATAATATCAGCCACAAGCTGCCATTGGGAAGCCAGGCCAGGAGCACTCACCACTCTTTCCTCGTGCTTTGGTGACGATGAAGTCGTAGAAGCTGTGATGCTAGGAACCAAGGGCAGGAAAAGCGATGGCTTGATGACCCATCTTCACCTCTCCCACCCTTGTCCACAGGCCAGACTCCACACCTACCAGCCCAAGCCAAAGAACCCAAAGCAGAATGGGGACCCTTCTGCTGAAGTCCAGGGGAGTGGCACCCACTGTGTGACCCAGGGCTGAAGGAACTCACATGGGGGATGATTAAGTCCTCCTTGATGTACATGAGCTGCTCTACCCCTGCTGACCTGAGTGGAGAAAGGCAGGAAGGTACAGACGGTACCCTCTGCCCAGGGATGGAGGAAGCTGCCTGCCAAGGGGAGCCAGTGCTGAACGCTGTGACATGGTAGCCACAATGCTTTGGGGAAAGCTCCATAGTTTGGTGAGCCCAGGACTAGTGCCCCACTGTCCACCACCTTTGGGCTCAGGAACCACAGCTGATGCTCCCTCCTTAGTTTTCTAGGAGGGAGGGAAGAAGAGCCTGATCCTCCTCTTAGGAGTGCCACCCCCAGCACACGCCTTCCTATGCTGGCAGCAGTCATGCCAGGTGTCTGGTGCCCAGGCAGGGACCATAGGCACCATACATACACACACACACACACACACACACACACACACACCCACACCCATGCCCGCACCTGAGCTCACTGAAGTCTTTACGAAGGATCTCTAGCGCCTTCTGCAGGAACTGCTGCATTGTGTTGCCCTTTTTCATCTGTGCAAGCAGCCAAAGCCAGAACCCCGGGAAACAAGGGGTTGGAAAGGGAAGATAGAAGCCTGGAGAATGGCTGGCTCTCCAGAAGGCCAAGGCCAAGGACCCTGCTGAAGACTACAGAGCCTCCATATAGGTCTGAAGGGGCTGGGCCGTCCACCTTGCTACTCTCAGGATCCCCCAAAACTTCCAAAGGCAGGATTGCCAGTTCCTCCCCTCTGAACCTAAGGGAGCCTGAGCCCCAGGGGAACAGGCAACAGGCCCCTTGCTGCCTACCTTGACAGTCCGACGGTGCCCAGAGCCATCCCAGTAACTAAAGGTGATTTCAATCTCCTCACCTGCAAAGGAGATTGCCTTTTGGTCACCAGACTCAGGTGTCCCACCCCAAACCAGGAGCTGCCATAAGGTACTATGGCAGGAGGGACAGCCTGGGCCCGTGACCTGGCCTCCCCTGCCCCAGTGCCAGGCCATTTGCATCCAACACCACAAGCACTCACTCTTGATCTTCTCCTGCTTGGCCTCCCATTCCTGCCGTAGCTCTTCCCGGAGCCGATTCTCCTCCTCCTGGGACAGGAATAGGCAGAGGAGTTAGGCCAGGGTTACTATTACTAGGCCTCCCCCAGGCCCAAGGTCAGGGCCAGCACCAGGGCCGGCAGCCCTTTACCTCACGGTCTCGGTCAGGCAAAAAGCTTGTGTCCACATCTGGGTTCTTCCCCAATTTCCTCTTCTTTGTGGTGATCTCTGGAGCAAAAGGAAGCAGAAAAGGTAATCTTAACAGTCTTAACATTATTACAAAAATGGTTTGGGTTTCTCAACCCCCAAGGGTCCCCTGAGCACACTTTGAGAACCACTGACTCAGACAACAAGCCTGATGCTCTAGGGCAGGGCTTTTGGAGCCTGATAGCACATTAGAATCACAGATAGAGAGTGGCACCCATAGCACAATGGTTAGGGCTCCAGCCATACACTAAGACTGGTGGGTTCGAACCCAGCCCAGGCCAGCTAAAACAATGAAAACTGCAACAAAAAAATAGCTGGGCGTTGTGGCAGGCACCTGTAGTCCCAGCTACTTGGGAGGCTGAGGCAAGAGAATCACTTAAGCCCAAGAGTTTGAGGTTGCCGTGAGCTGTGATGGCATAGCACTCTACCCAGGGGTGACATAGTGAGACTGTGTCTCAAAAAAAAAGAATCACAGGTAGAGCTTCAAAAAAATCGTTTTTTTTT